>JACM01055101.1:0-11865 GCA_000787095.1 Periophthalmodon schlosseri
GTGTGAGGTAGGGCATCTGAGATAAAACCTTAAGAAAATGCCCCTGTAGAGCATAGACTGTATAAAGAAGTGGACTAAGGGAGTGTGACGTCACCCACAGCGTTCAAATCCAGTCAAATGAAGCTCATTGAGTCTAGAGCAGTTATAGGGGACATTTTGGAGCCGAGCTCCTTATTTGGGATTCCAACTGTGAGTATCATAGGAACCAAAGCAGAGAGAGGCCACAGTTTTACAATGTAAAGTGAACTGGAGCCAGAATCGATCGAGCAGGAAGTGCACCCATGAGCACTTCCTATTTGGAACACGCCGGCTATACACAGTCTGTGCTCTAGAGGTGGAGGTGCCGTGACATTGCTGGAACAAATTAAAAATATACAATATTTTTAGGGGGATCCAGCCCCTTAAACCAGGTGCCCACTGCACGATTTTGGACATCTTCACCGAGAGATATCTGAAAGTCGTAGCTAAAAATGGTGGTCTTAATCTTTGCCCCTGTCTCACTCTGGTCGTACGACGGGTCTAAGTTTGGTGTCAAAGACGAGTTTCCACTGAGATCAGTTCTGTCTGATGGTCTGGAGTCTTGGTGCAGAGTGAGACCTCCTCTCACATCAGCAGTAAACACAAACGCTCCTCAGTAACAGCAGAACAGCTCTGAACTGAACGCATCTTCGCATCCATTTTCAGTGTACTAACTTTCACAAACACAAAAACACTGCTAGCGCGTAGCGCTAGCCTCAGCTAATGGTACAGGAGACTTTACCGTCTGGAGCCTGATATTGGCTCTTTGGTCTTTTCCACATCAGACGTTGTGCACCACTGCAGTGTGGCTGTGTGTTATCGTACAATTTAACTTCCTCACGGCGTGTAGTGTGGCATCCAACAAGATTATGAAATTATTAATTGCACGCAGCAGACTAACAGACACAAAAAAAAAAAAAAAAAAAAAGAGTTCTTCAGAATTTGTATTGAATAAAGTCCACATGACATCATCCGGCCTGTAGCCGCGACCTGCCAAAAAAACAAAGAATTTAAATGAGTGCAAATGGTTTAAAATGAGCGATGGCAGTGTCACGGGTTATTTAAGGGACTGAATTCAGCACCAGCACCAAGACCATGGATTGTGTAAATATTCTATAGGCTAATAATCTGAAAATTTAAATAAATGTTCACAAATAACATTTATTTAATCATATAATCCCACTGCTTTTTAGTGAAATCTGAAGTTTTAAAAGTCGTTCTAGGGACTGGTGTGAATTAGCCTGGGCTATAAACACTGTGACACAAACCTCATATTACTGAACTGTTCATCTGTGTTTGCTGTATCTGTCCCTATTCAAATAAACAATAGAATAAAAAGAAGAAGAGCTGCACTTTCTGACACAGCGGGTTAAATTTGAGCAAAAATGTAAATGATTTTTGCTACTAATTTGTGTCAAAATAAAGAGGTTGACAGAGATAATATCTAGACCAAAATACGGCCAAGTTAAATAAATAAAAGGACACGAGGACTGAAATCTGACTGTTTCACAGGTTAATTCAATTTGAATAAAAACGTAACCCTCTGTACCCTGAAAAAAACATTATTGTGACGTTAAAAGCCCTGGTTAAAAGTGTCAGCAGTTGTATTTGTGATGATGTGAAGGAGACAAAATGGCTGACCTCTGCGTGTCGTCTTTGGGACATTCGACGGTCAGCAGTTCTTCCTCCTCCGCAGATTTCACTCGTTCCTCTGCTGCGTCCTCAGGCTGATCCGGCTTTTCAAACTGATGTCCGCCCTGGAACGACAACACAATAAGTGAACGTCCAGGTATCGCACGTGTTTTCAAATCTCAAAACACACTCAACATAGTTACATTTAGGATTTTACTAAATATCTTGCCTAGTTTTGTTTTATTTTTGTGAAGTTTATCATTTCACTTCCTGGTTGGACACGGGCAGCAGCTATGACATACGTAGAGGTAGGAACTTAGTCGATGTAAAAAGACGACAAAAGCTTTCAGAGGAAATAAAAGCAGGTGGCCCGTGTTGGTGCTGTCAGGCACAGTTTGAAAAAAAAGCATGTCTTAAATTAAAACTCAAAAAAACCTCCGTGTACCGTCTTTCTGTGTGAATATCTCATCTTAAAACATATTTGTAACATGCGGCTTATATATGTACAAAATGTATTTTCTTTTCAAATTTAGCTGGTGCGGCTCATATTCAGGTGAGCTCTATAGTCCCAAATTTACGGTACTTTCTTTATCTTAGCATGAGCTCAAAATTATACTAAAAATGTTCAGGAAAGCTCAAATTTTGTCCCGTTAATTTATTAGTATCTGATTTTCAATACTTTTGACAATCCGCCTAATCTGGACTTACATGTTGCATTTGTAGTTTGGAGAGGATTTCTTTCTTATTGAGGAACAGCACAACGCTGACAACAAGGGCCACGACAATGACGAGTGAGATGGCGACCGGTAGACGAGCTGAAAAGAGACAACAACAGATGAATGAGCATAAAAACATAAATCTAACCAAAACACCAGTCACTTTGTACTGCACACTTACATCTGTGGGTCGAAGGAGTGGGGCCAATATCAATATTCAGTTTGGGCTCCGTGTCAGTGGCCTCTTTTTGTGCTGCTTCAGCTGGACCTGGAGGATTAAGAAGTACATTTTTACAAACTGTCCAAACTGTAACTGGAACGTTCAAAGTTTCAGTTACATGGCTTTTTTACTACGGAGCTCGGGTCTTTTTAAAGGAGACGTCTACAGACCATCCTCTGTGAGAACATGTGGTTTGGAGTTGAAATTTGGAGGAAGAAATTGGACAGTTGTTGTGCCAATATGCAATTTTTCAAAGGTTTAGGAAATGAATATCGATAGCATTTTTACTAAGAAAAATTTTTAAAATGTGATCAGTCAATCTAAGAATACAGCAGTACTTATCCACAGGGGGGACAAAGGGGTCTGTTGTCCGGCGCCCCGGGGTCTTAGGGGCCCAGAATTGGACCATCTTCCTATTAATTTGTATTACGGGGGGCCATGTGAGGATTATTGCCCCGGACCTCAAAATTTCAGTTGACGGTCCTGCTCATCCAGAATATTCTCAGTTAAAGTTATAATTATTCATATCCATAACAACTTGAATCATTATCGTGATATAATCATTAATCGCAATTATTTTTGCCACGATAATCGTCACGCAAAATTTCAGTATCGTCCCAGGCCTAATTGTGACATATGTAGAGGTAATTCCATAACTGTTTTCTAGCAACTGTAACATTAACCAAATCTGACACAATGGATAAATTATTATATTACAAATAAGAAGAAATGACAACACATTTAAATATTGATTTAACAAAATAAACTGGAGTTTTCTGTGTTGTTTTGGTGGTTTCCAGAATCTAGAATGTGATGATGTTATAGTCTCAAGAGCCAAATTTCCCCATTGCACTTGGCCATGAAATATTCAAGAGGGAAGTTCATAAATGTTGAATGTGATCATCTCTATAAGTGACTCACCAAGCACTCACTGAATTACAACAAAAATCAGCATTTTAACTATATGAATTTTAGCTGCCCCCAAAATGACAAATGCACGAGGGAGGCTGAGGTAAGAAGCTGGGCAAGGCCAAGTCCTAATCCTATATTATACTAGACTATTACTAAATTATTTACATATTTGATACAGTTTGTGGTTAAACATTTGCTTTTAAAAGGTAATAAATAAAATAAAAAGCTAAAATAAGCAACCCATTAAAATGAAAATTGATTAATGTAAAGAGTACCTGACTGTTTTTAGAAGTAGATCATTTAAGTTTGTGGTGTTATTTTAATAATCTTTATGCCTCACATGTAGTATTAGCGTTAGCATTCAGACACAAACGCCTTTCTAAACACAGAAGAGTCTCTTTAACTCCGCTGAAGTTTTCATCTTATTTGTTTAGTCTTTAACTTGTCAGAGGCCTGACCCTCAAGTCGCTGTCCACTTTACCTCGCCTAAATTACTGCATTACAAGTTGGACTCTGACAGGCAAAACTACTCGACTAAATGAGCTGAACTATTTATAAAAAACACTTAAGGTATTAGACAAAAAGCCCACTAATTATCACCACTGCAGAACAGCTGACAAATACAAACTTCTTAACTGGGACAGCACAAATACGCAGATTTAATTTTGGTATATAAAGTTTTTAACAATCTGGCTTTACCTCGTCTAAAGGAGTTTGTGAAAAGAAATTCAAACCGGACAAGAGCAGGTTCTGTTTTCTGTTTACGAAAAGTGCTTTTGGACAAGTCTCTTTTGCTTCTGGAGCAGATCAGACGTGGAACACACTGCTGCTCCTGCACAAGACACTCAACACTGGCAGCATTTTCCAAAGCTTTAAAACAGTGGTTGTTCGAGGGTCACATATGTCTCCATGCAGCACTAAGTTACATTTTTATATTGAGGGGTTGTTGGTTTAACTCTAAACTTCTAACTTCAGATGAACTGCTCTTTAAGTGTATGTATAGAGAGTGTGTTGTGTGTGTACAGTGGGTGTGCTGTATGAATGAAGAACAAAAACAAAGCGGTGCCATCATCACCTAACGACTCTATTCAGTTTTAGAGCGGCTACTTCCAGTATTTTTGTACTTTTCTTCTTGTTCACAACTGCCACTGACCAATGTATAACTCGATCAGTTTTGTCATCCGTAGCACAGTGAACACTTACGGACAATGAGAGTGGCGTAGGCCTCCATTTTCAGGTCTGGGATGAAGCACTTGTAGGTTCCATTGTCGGACAGTCTGACTCTTTGGATTCGGAGCGATGCATTCCCCGCGCCGAGCTCCTCCAGGAAAAGCTGCGTTCGGTTTATATACTCCGGGAACTTCATGTCCATGTTCTCTTCCCCCTCCGTGTACAAGTGCACGAACTTCACCCTCTTGAAGGGGTCCGAGGGAAGCGGCTTTACCTCGGTGCGCGACCACTCCACCGTCAGAGAGCCCAGGTCGCGAGCCGGGTCACAGCGGCACGGGAGAATGACGTCATCGCCCACCGACGCCAGGACGGGCAGAGAGGGGCCAATCGCATCTGCCTGGACTGAAACAGAGGAGACGACAGGAGGAATGAGGACTGAAATGAAAGAACTGGTAGTTTTCAGAGTCTAAAACGTGATGATGTCATACTGCCAGATGGGGACAAGGGCCAGTTTTTCCTTATTGATTGATTACGTTGTACTTTGCCATGAAATGGAATCAATACGATCGACTGAGGTTCAGGAGCAGGATGGCGCCTCATAGTGCTTCTGCTCCTCTCCAGCGAACCACAGCTCACGTCATCCACGGCTCCAATTACCAGGAAGCCCTATTTATACAAGCCTATTCCAACAGAATAGGCTCTCTCAACCTTCCCATGTCTCTTGTTCATCTTTTCAGCCCAAAGACTTCACCATGTACAGAGACTCATCCCGTCTCTGCCCCGCTTCCACCATCTATACACATCACCAATGAATATCTTTATCGTACACCACTGTTGAGGTGAAATATATAAAAAAGGTAAACGCACAAATGTTGAACCTGATCATTTCTATTAGCGACTAGACTCAAGAACTCACACCTGGGTTTTAACACTGTTCATTTTGCTGCCCCCTTCTGTGTTACATATTACTGGCCCACAGATGGTTGTGATGTCGTTTGTGAAAGCGGGATTCGTGGCATCAGATAGTCAAAACTGTAATTTGAATGGTTGCCATGGTGGCAGTGGCACAAATGACTTTATTTGAATATTTCCATCTCATTCAGTCACTTATTTAATCTTTAAACAGTATTTTTTCACCAGTGTAGTGTCTCTTTTCTAAGTGTGTGATAATGAAATGAGCAAAGTCTAATCTTGTTATGCCAATATATAGTCCAGTTTATTTTAGACTTATTTGTTTTAAATGTATTTAAAAATGCATAGCTTAATTCAAGGGAGGAAACTCCATCACGGAAAAAAAAACCCAAAAAAACTCCAGGAGAAAGAAGTGGGGCAGCCCCACAGTCACAAGGAAAGAGAAAGTTACGTGTTTCCCCAGGACCCCACAGGACCATTTAAAAAAATCACGTAAACCTAAATGTGAACTGAATTAACTGTTCATTGAACTGTTCATGAACTGTTCATTTTCTTATGTCTCAATAATGTAATAAGTAACGTTAGTTCAGTATTCGCGTTATGAAGCTTAAGGACAATGTTATAACAAACATTTCAAATTCACCAATGCGCTTCACCATAAACGGAACTGAACTCACTTTGAAGCTGTGAAAGGAAAAGGAAAGGCACAGAAAACTCAGCTAACATCGCCAATAAACGTTAACTTCATCAGGTTCTGTCATTTAATAAAGAATAAACAGCTAATGCTAATGCTAATGCTAATGCTAATGCCGCATGGTGGAAGATGGAGCAGACGTTAGACAGAAAGAGTTATTTTAACGTTAATCTACGGGAACAATTCAAAGTTTGATCGGTTAAAATGAGTAACAAGTGAAGATTTTCTGGTCTTACCTCTGACCAAAGGGCCCAGACAGACGGACAGGATCCACAAACAGAGAATGAATGAAGAGGACATGTTCCTGTGAGGTGCGCTCGGCGTGTTGTGTTTACGCACGCACAGGAGCGCGTTTAAAGGTGATGTCATGACGTTATGGAAAAAACGTGCGTAATCCCGGATATTAACAAAAATGTAATCTGTCAACAGGATACACGTTTGGCTGCTTATCCAAGTGGCTTCTTCGGTTCTGGTCGTATCACTGCTGGACTCTGCATTATATGTGTCTGAAGGAGCTGACGACTCTGAAACTAACACACCCACTTTTAGTTTGTGTTTGAAAGCGGTGTTTTAAAGAGCTGCGTCACGTGTGCCTGAGTCATACGTGTGCGTCATCTCACTTCTACTCTCTTTTAACTCCCCTCTCAAACTATTTATGTAGTGTCTAATGTTTTCATTTGTTATGATTTGAATAAGCAGGGCACCAGAACTTCATAAGTTCAACAAAAGTCTCTCTGTCTCTCTCGCTCTGTTTCTCTGTCTCTCTCTCTCTCTCTGTCTCTCTCTCGTCTCTCTTTGTCTCTGTCTCACTTTCTCTCTCTCTGTCTCTCTTGCTCTCTGTTTCTCTCTCTCTTTCTCTCTCTGTCTCTCTCTGTCCTCCGGACTCTGTGGTGGCAGATATTCAGAAGAGGCTGGTGGACTTTTTCTGGGGCGGCTGTCACTGGCTGAGGGCTGTGGTTCTGTCCCTGCCTGTGGAGGAGGGAGGACAGGGGCTGGTGGACATCTCCAGTCGACTGAAGCGCAAAGGGAGCGCCGGCCCTTTGCGCTTCATAGAGGCACTGGGGCTCCACAGACAATCTCCACCTGTCCAGCCGGGGCCCTTTCCATTGCTGTGTGTTCGAGCCACTGGAGGAACACAGAACAACAACGGAGGCCTGCTATCGCTAGACTCCCCTGTCCTCCCAGAGATGTCTGCAGTGGAGAAGAAGGACCTCCATATCCTGTACATCAAAGTCCTCCACAGAGCCGAGCTGTCAGGCGTCCCAGAATCCGGGTGGTCGGGTGTGTTGGCCCCGAGGCTGGGGGTCCCTGTATCGCCCCCCCCCCTTGGAGAAACGCTGTGTGGATCTCCAGTGGCGGGTGGTGCATGGGGCCGTGGCCACAAATGGACATGTGGCCCACTTTGACCCAAGATCAGACACTGCGCCTTCTGCCAACAAGAGACACTGGAGACACCTGTGGTTGTCTTGTCCTCGGCTGGTCCCCTCTTCACTCTGCTTCTCTCGCTCTCTGTGTCTTTTTCTCTCTGTCTCTCTCTCTCTGTCTCTCTTTGTTTCTCTCTGTTTCTCTCTGTCTCTTTCCGATGGTTGTATTTCACAAATTTAACACATTTAAGACAAAATTCAACTGTATACTCTAAATAATGAAGCACTCAGCAATACAGTTTCGTAAAAATACCAAAAATAATTTGTTTTTACCTGGCAATTTACCAAAAAGAAACAAAAAATACCATCACCTAAGTTTCTGTCAAGCGGGATTTTTGCGCAACTTTCCAATGAATCAGAAAAATCCAGTTCTGTCAATGTAGCCTGTTATGATCGAGGCACGCGCGTTTGTTATTGTTAAGAACCGAGTATTTTTCTTGCTAATTTTTTAGTGCATTTGCGGTAAAGGTGTTAGACCTCCCCCCGTCTAAATCTGCCCCCTGTCTAAATTTCCCCGGAGTGTTTGGCGGCAAACCCTGGCCTATAAAACAGAACATGACACAGTCTGTTATTTTCGAGTTATTTTAATGTCTAAAATATCACGTGCGCAGTTATTTCTAGCTCAAGCCACCCGAGGTGTCGTTTTAATGTTCTTTGTTGAGCTCTATACAAAATAATCGCCTATAAAAACAGAGGCAGACGCACGCGCTGGATATGTTATGTTTCCATGACGGCGCGCGCCATGGTGACATTATTGACGTTATGCAAACACCGACACAGTCCGTTCATTGTTTAAATAAATAAATAAATACATAAATGACTTAAACGCCGTTGATTGAAACGAGATCAGATAAAGATATATAAAATACACACGGGCTATTTATATTGAGAAAAGTAGACTGTGAGTAAAAAGAGAGTGAAAGTGACGCCTGTGTGGAGCTGCGTCACTGTGCGACACTTTAACCAAAGTCACATGGCTCGTGTAGAGCGAGTCTCCGTGTCTCTGTTCATCGCTGTTCTTCTTTGTGGATCATTTTGATCAGCCCCAAGAGAAGTTCACTGCAGATCTGCTCTAAGCTCTGCATTTTATTTTCACCTCGTCATGTCGGCGATCGCTTAGATCCTACTGTATTACACAATAGGCTTTAATGACATAAGACCGCGTCACCTTCTCAGTCAGTTCTTTCATTTGTTGAATATCGGAGCGCGTTGAAGCAGCTCATTTTTAAACCACCAGATGGAGCTATAGAACAGAGCACGGCACAGTGTCCACGCTGTTTCACTAACGTGTCCCAACGGCTGCATCCTTCGAAGGACGCGGCCGACGAAGGCTGCTCCTCCGTGGACCTGCTGAAATGAGACCGGTCCACGGAGCTGGTCCCGTCGCCCCGCAACTTACGCACTAATCACGCTTATTACGCACATGGATCGATTAAAAAGATTACGCTCGTGATCAAACAGTCGGAGCGTGAGCCCAAGATATTGTAATAAATCTCATCCAAATCTTATGACTAAAAACACAAACATGAAAACTAGTGTAACTTCTATAAATACGACTAATTTGACAATGTTCTTGTAATAAAATATCCTAAATGATCTTAAAGTTTCAGCTAAATGATTTGAATTCTTAAAGTAGAATTTTGATATTGACATGAAGAAAACATAAATGTTAAAGGTGCATTAGGTCAGTTTATAAAGAAACACCTGCCTTTGAGCAAAGACGGTTTATTGTTTATTGTATTGCTGAAATACTTTGTCAATAATGTGAATAGTCAAACATTAAACACATTATAAAGTTAGTACAAAAAACAGTTGTACGTCAGTAAACTCTCAGACTGTTCCCGTTTTACTGAATCATGTGAGAGTCCAAAACAAACTCATTATTACATATGTAAAATGAACAGGTGGATTATTACGGCTTAAACATTCTTCAGTCCATGTAAATGAATTAGTTATGATCAAAAGAGACAAACAGTAAAGTCAAAGTCAGTATAGACACAAACCTCATTAAAACACAAATTATCTCGTGGTCATCGTGGACAGATCGTATTTTGGTCTTTAAAACATTCTGCTTCTTGTCACACACTTCAAGCGTGAAGTACAAATCTATTTTCTGTAACCGGAACATTGCCACGGCCCACTTCCTCAATGATGTTCTTCGGGTAAGATTCAAAGAAACTACCTTTACTCTACATTTAAATGAAATACTTCATTCTGCAAGAAATTAGAAGTGAAACCTAAACTTTCCGCACACACACTGCACTATTAGGGGCATGAGGGACGGCAGCCACAGCTCGGGCCACGATGGAGCCAGAGATGCTCCTCAGGTCGTCAGCAGGTCCTCCTCCTCCTCAGTGACTCTGGACGAGGGACAGACATGACCCGACGCGCTTAGGCCGCTCTGTGTGACGCTTCCCTTGTCGAGGGACATTATTCAGATCCACCGGTCACTTGTATAAACGCAAACAGCTAAATGAAGTCAGTAATAATACACATTTGAGAAATATTTTCACCGTTTAAATTGTGATTTCAGTTTGATCATGATTCATGTTGCAGCCCTCATTAATATTACTGCAGATGCATCGTGTCCCGTCCCTCATGAGCGGCAGCAGGTCAGCGCATCTCCAGCGAAGTGTTAGGTTCACATTATTGTCATCTGCATTTGACCCATTTCTTACATCACCTGCATCTTATCAGCCCCCAGTTCTGTGACCCCAGCAGTGATTCTGTCAAACAGGAGGCTGCAGACGAGGAAAGAAAAAGAATATCAAACATTTTAAACAGTTTCCTCATCATTAAACAATTAGGTCTGATGGACGTCACAGACACTGGTCTCTAGTCTCTACATCAGTGTGAGCACAGATCTGTTAAATGTCCGTCATAAATCTGACCAGTTCTTTTCTCTTTCATTTAAAAACATTCAGGGATTGTAAAAAGCAGATAAATCACAGAATTAAATACGTACATTGGAGGCTTATATTGCGTAATCTGCACGTAAATATAAGTTTGTTAGACATAATTAAACTGTGCCCTTGTGTTTTGTGACCTCCAAACTCCACTGGCCAAGTGTTTGGTCCCATGTCCATGAAAACGTGCCCGTTTCCTCCTCTTTATGAATGACTCCGTGGGCTTCTTTTCTCCAACAGTAAAAACATGTTTAGTGTTTGTTGATCCAAGTATGAAAGTTTGAGTGGACTTTTCACCGCGTTAGCTGCAGATTGTCAGTCTTTTAGCTCAAATCTCCGAGGTTTACGCAGTTAATACCAAACTTCTTTGACCGTGTTGTGGGCGTTATGGCCTTATGTCACGTTACAGTTGTGTTAGTAATGATTTCATAAAGTTAAAAGCGTGTAAATAGATGTTTGGATACAGGAGGATGATGGGATACGGGAGGATGATGGGATACGGGAGGATGATGGGATACGGGAGGCCGCGTGATGGAAGGACGCTGCGTTGAACTTGGACTCGGCTCTTGGGGCACCATCTGTCCAGCACGAGCTCTCCGTTAGTGCTGAACTTCTGCCTGTGGTTTTTGAACCTTTGCTTCTGCTTTGTGGTTTTCTAAACTCACCTTTAACATACAGGCCTGGGTTTAGTCAACTTAGCAATTTACTTTTACATTTAAACATTTTAAAAACCTTTAGCCTATAAAACAAGACATGACACAGTCTGCTATTTTCGAGTCATTTTAATGTCTAAAAATATCACGTGCGCAGTTATTTTTAGCTCATCTCAAACAAGCCCATTGAGGTGTGGTTTTAATGTTCTTTGTTGAGCTCATACAAAATAATCGGCTATAAAAACAGAGGCAGACGCACGGGCTGGATATGTTATGTCAATATGACGCTTTTAACGTTATGACACTTTGACGTGATGGAAAAAGACCGACACAGTCCATTCACTGTGTTTAAATAAATAAATACATAAATGACTTAAACGCTGTTGATTGAAACCAGATCAGATAAAGATATATAAAATACACACGGGCTATTTATATAGAGAAATGTAGACTGTGAGTAAAAAGAGAGTGAAAGTGACGCCTGTGTCACCTTTTAACAAAAGTCACATGGCTGACACTTCTCCTGTGACCCCTTCCCACGGATCTACGCCTGTGACACGTGGAGTGGCTCGGCAGCTCGTGTAGAGTGAACCAGTGGATTCACTCTG
>KN470022.1:0-23776 GCA_000787095.1 Periophthalmodon schlosseri
AATCTAGTTAAATCTAGTTTGTTATATTTAAGTCTACGTCAATACTTATTCATTTTTTTTTTATTGCATATTTGTATTATTCTGCTGTTCTTGCAAACTGGAATTTCCTCATTGTGGCAAAAAATTGTTCTTTTTTCTTAAAGCAGACCTATTGTGCAAAATCGAGTTTTCAGAGCTTTTAACCATGTTATAGTTGTTTGTCATTTAGCCTCTCAAAGTTGTACTTGGAGTGATTCGTGCATGTTCGAGCAATCTTATTTTCAAGACGCCATTTTGCCGTTTCACTGCCACTGGTACACGTCCACTGCTCTGTACTTACTCCAACCAAGTCTCCAAACAGTGATACGTGTAGGATTCTGCAGCGTCACATCCACAATCTGCTACCCGCTAGCAAGATCTGCAGCTATCCATTGGAGGTGCCGACAATTTCACGCCTCTTTGCTGTGATGACGTTTACGGCGACGTCAGCTCCCATTGGGCACCGCAGTTTTCTAATGTGGAATTCAGCAGACTTGTTTCTTTTATTAAGCCGTTTTAGATGAATATTCCAATTTAAAATATGCAAATTATATATAACATAATGATCCATGGGTGTCATATATCATAACTATACAGCAGACACAAGCACAGTAGGTCTACTTTAATAACAATACATTCAAAAAACTGCAAACAATCTGATCAAATAAAAATGTTTAAAATCTGTGCATGTGGTTAATCTTAATAATATAAACTGTTTCAGGATAATCCCAACAAGTTATTTTTATTTTGGTCAATATCACGACACTTGCATTGTAATACTACAGACAGTATTAAAAGTTGAAATCTTGAAGTTACTTTTGCACATAACTTCATGCAAAAGTAATAGAAAGTCCAATACCCGGTTCATAGCAAACAAATACAACCCTATATTCACAGCGGTACCTCATGCATTTTTCTTCCGGAGTGACTCACCCATCTGGCCTTGTGTGTGCATTTCATTTCCTCCAAGGATCCTACACGGACTCACCCATGTCCAAAGCCTGTGTCACATTAGTTTAACACAGCAGCACGTTTGTCTGCCTAATCTGCCCTTCCAGTATTGTGCAGCGCATGCCAGCTCCGATTCCACTCAGGTCCGGGAAAACCTGAACAGGACACGCACAGGGCCGTGTATTTGTCTATGCCTGACACTACTCGTCATCTCAATTTGGTGTTCGGTATCTATTCCAACGTCACCCTCTCCTCCCCCCGGGTCAGAGCGAGAGCGGGAAATGAGGGAATGATGGGAGATAAATCAGAAATCATTTTAGCTCTCAGTACTGGTGCTCAACCGGTGTAAAAGCTGATAACATGTTTAATAAAGCCTGCCTCTCCGCTGTGTTAAAGGGTGTGTCTGTTCATGGGGCTGGCAAAGTAGGGGATTGATGGATATCTGCAATGAGGGAGGTGAAGGTGTTTAAATTGGGATAATGTGATTTGATACCATATATTAGTTCGTTAAAGGTCCTGTATTACGCAAAATTGACTCTTGTGAGCTTTAAGCCATGTTAGAATGTTGTTACCTCCTCAAAAACATACCTGGAGTTGTGTTTTGTTTCATTCACACATGTTTGAGTAACGCTTTATTATTTGTCTGTCTACATCTCCAAAGCTCAAAATGCTCTGTTCCACAAGCTGAAACTGCTCTGTTCCACCTTGTGATGTCACAAAGCAGAAGTTTTCAAGTTAACAGCTAAATTTTACCTTTAGTTCGAAAGAGATTGGACATTCCGGGGCTGAAATGATCCAAATGATTCTAATGAAGGTGTTTAAAAAGCACTTCCTGTATTACCACATGACATCACAAGGTGGAACTGACTGTTTTCTGTTTGAAAGAAGAACTCAACCTAAATATGCAGGGTTTGTGTGTTAAACCTGTGAATGAAACGAAACACAACTCCAGGTCTGTTTGTGGTGAGGAAACAACATTATAACATGGATCAGAAAATAGCGTAATATGGGCCCTTTAAGCTTATTTAAAGGTGCACTGTGTAACTTGTCTGCTTGTTTCCATGTTATTTGTGCACAGGAATGTGGGCATAAAACATATCTCCATGGACAAAAGCGGATGACACCATTCGGAATGCATATTTTTAAGGTATTTGTTGATTAATAAAAAAAACTGTAACTGAATTGATAGAAATGTAATGTCATACAGCAAAAACATCTCAAGCGCCAGAAAAGTTACAAAGTTCACCTTTAATTTTGCCAGTGGCTTTGAACACAACCTTTGTATTCTATTATCCAAATATGACTTCAAGGTGACAAAAATTCCAGCAAAAAAATATAGCACAAAATTACAGTTACATAAAATCTACTGCTATTAAAACCTGCTACCAAAATGTTGAGAAATTTAAAGTGGAACTAAATACCAAATCAACTTGTTTTGTTAGTAAACTGTGTATATGGTGTTTAAATGGGGGGAGTGGGGGGAAGGGGTGGGGTGGATACCTGTTGGACCAATCACACTTTTCCTCATATTCTCAGACCCCGCCCCTTCTTTCTCCTCCCTCTCTTCTACCCAATTTAGCAGCTCTATTTGTTTTATTGTTTTATTTAAATGCGGTTTTGTGCCAAGCTTAGGTGTTTTGTCCCACTTTAAGGTGCACCATAACCACTGTCCCCCATGTTCTCTGCATTTGACCCACCCTCCATCCAAACATACACATCGGTTCATTCATACATCTCTTGAGATAGCATATACTGTTGGGCAAATGTAAGAGTTTCAGTTTCCCCAGAACCTTATATTCAACAGTGTGACCCTTTACCACCTTTATTCAGATATTTTTCTTTTCAAAACTGTAAAAATATATTGTGATATTTCAAATGCCCTCACCTATAAACCACATTTACTGAGGAAAATATTACTTGGAACACAATCGGGGCAAGTTTTTTTATTCCTCATAACCTGTAGTGCATTTACTGTGGAACTTTAGGTCATCTTGTATTATGAGCAGTACAAGGATTTCAAAAATAAACCCAAGAACATGTCAAACATAGCAGAACATCTTATTTCCTCAGAAGCTGAACTCTGGAGAAAAGGCGGCCACAGAAATAACTGAATCCCACAGCTCATGTCTGCAGAGCTTCTCTCCCTGGCCTCTTTGTACACACAGGATCTACAACTCCTCCATCACTATTTGAAGGCCAGCAAAAATATTATCTACTTTTGCTGGAAAAAAGTTGAGACAGGAGTTTGATTAAAGGGCCCATATTACGCTATTTTCTGATCTATGTTATAATGTTGTTTCCTCATCAAAAAACATACCCAGAGTTGTGTTTTGTTTCATTCACATATTTAACACGGAAACCCTGCATTTTTTCTCTCAAACAGAAAACACTCAGTTCCACCTTGTGATGTCATATATGGTAAATACAGGAAGTGCTCCAATGTGCTTTTAAACTCCATACACCTTCACTAGAATCATCTGGATAATTTCAGCTCTGGAATTGCCGATCTCTAGTGAACGAAAGGTAAAAGTTAGCAGTTAGCTTCATGACATCACAAGGTGGAACAGAGAATTTTGAGCTTGGGAGATGTAGACAGACTAGAAACACACAACTCCAGGTATGTTTTTGATGAGGTAACAACATTCTAACATGGCTTAAAGCTCACAAGAGTCCATTTAGCGTAATGTAAGACCCTTAATAAAATTTGAGATTGAATGTTGACTAACGTAACAACACAAAAAGTGGGGACAGAGCAACCAAACTCTAAACTTTTTTGCCAATAATAACAAGTATAGTGTCACAACATTTTCAAAGTCTATTTTGGTACTAAGAAAAAGGTGTGAAACTGATTTTGATACCACAATTAAAACTAAAAACAACTCTCGTTTTTGTACAATAGAATGTGACACAAAATAATAGTAGCTTATTTAATGTCACTGTGGGGTCTTATAGCTGTGATATCGTTCAGGACATTCTAAAACTTTTTGAGGGGAAAGATCCAATTTTGTCTTGTTTACGTCATGTCTTGTCAGCATTCATTCTTCTTCACATAAGTATCTAGTTTTAGTATGAACTTTCTGAGTTTCGATTATTTTGACAGTCCAAGTCCGGTTCTGTACAATATTGAATCCAATGAAACAATTTTGGGCTGAAAAGTCATTGCATGGACCGGGAACACTTCCAAAAGTCAATGTAACTTTACAACCAATATCCAATCATTGTGAATGTGTGCTCAGTTTACAGCCCTCAAACTGAATACAAGTTATTACTTTAGGTACTTTAGGTAGGAACATCTGACCTGAATGAATATCTTTTGCATTTCACACGCCGTCCCTACTTTGTACAGACCATTTGATTTTGGTTATAATATTCTCGCACTTATTTCTTCTTTCTGTCAGTTTCTTTCCCAGCACATTCACTGTTCCTTTCTATTGCCATAAGCACAATAAGAATCAATGCGCAAAATGTAGCCCGGATTTGTATACAGGTATTACAGCTTTGCCGGGAGCTGTAATCAAATACAATGAGAACAAATCCCGCGGCCAGATCCGTACATAGCAATAGGGTGACGTAACTGTGGCGATGGTTAGATTTAGATTGTATTCTTCACCTACTATTTATTCCAAAGAGCTGAGACTATTTCAGTCCGGGCTACTGGAAGCCGATACTTGCAGAACAGTGCTTTGGGTTTAGATTGAAGTTTCGGAGTTGCAGAAGGGACAAGTTGTGCAGTGACATGCCCACACCTTTGTATCGGAAACTACAAGCCATATGGGTGAGTATTACTGACAACATTTAAAATCCCAATATATACATTCCATCAATCAAATCAGAAATGTGCTCAGATGTGCTTGTCAAATGTCCTTGAAGATTACACTGTACAACTCTTTAACTTTCATCAGCTAATTTGCAGTCTTTTAAAATACTTCCTCCAGTATTGATGCATTGTATAAGCAGCTCTCGAGGTCAAAATAAGTCCACTGTGTACTGTCTGCATCTAATTATAAACCGCGTTATTGTTCGGGAATCAGAAAGTGCACTGTTAGCATGCCAGCTGTTCGTTAACTCTACTGGTGCTTATTGTAATTAGGATGCTCGCTTGGACCACCGCAAACTATTTAAAATGAAGTAGTTCTGTTTTTCACGTTTTTAAAACTATAAAACTCAGGTACAGCGCCTTTACTGACTGTACAAACACTCGATTTTCTAATTTTGCTTATCTCCATGACAACCATTGCAATATTGTCCATTTCTGATGCATCTCCCAGTGACCTTTCAGAGCGCCATTAGACTTACCTTGTACCTGGAATGGTAATGAGTGACCCACAGGGAGCACTGTAGGAAGGAAAGGTTAGTAATACTGACTCCATAGTCCAACACACAAAGAAATCAATATTAAACTCTACCCGGCCTATTCAATTTGCATGGCTTTGATACTGCTGATCTCTAGAGGGGTGGATGTAGCTCTTTAGGCTCACACGTGATCAAAATGCACAAGGGAGATGTACTGCATATAAGACCCAGTTCAGCTTTGATTATGCATTCTGCTATTTATGTCTATATGTGGTTTTCAGAAAGCAGGCTGCCCCGAATGAGAGCAGGGCTGTGAGTCAGAAGTCAAATATGTTTTTTTTATGTTTAGAGGCTGATGAAAGACGAAGCTTGGGAAAATAATTGAGTGGTTATATACATGTTCTAAGAAAGTAAACCATGGCAAGGAAAAAAAAAAGTGTCGTGCCTAAGTACACAACCATAGATTGTATTTATAAATGAACATAGCTAACGCACTAGCCGCCGTGTTCCAAATCCGTTAGTAACAGGTTTTATTGACATCGTTACTAAGCGGATTGGCTCTATGGTTGGCATGATACTCACACTCGGAATTCCAAATATGGAACTCAGTTCCAAATTTGCTCCTGTAACCGCTAGCCTCCATGAGCTTCATTTGACTGGAGCCGAACGCTATGGGTGACGTCACACTCACTTAGTCCACTTCTTTATACAGTCTATGGACGCAACGACAGAACTTGGTCCGAGTGGGAATCAATCCTCTGACCTTCGAGTTGGAGGACCACTGCTTTAACCACCAAAAGAATGTTTTTTTTTTCTTTTTTCTTTTGGCAACAATAAGCTAATGTTAGTATAATTCAGTAATCTTAAAGTAGGGATGCCCAAACCTTAGCTTAGTTTAACTTTGTGAGCAGAGTTTGCATAGACTGTTACAGGTGTGAAAATGTCATTAACGGACAAGTTGGATTCCCCATGGAAATTGCCAATTATTTATTCAATTACATAAAGTGTTGAAATTAAGTTTAGCTGTAATCTAATTAATGTTCGCATAAATGTTCTTTAACATTGGTGTTTTTTTCTTGTTTGCAAATCGATGCATTTTAAGTATCTTTTTTTTTTCTAGTATCAAACCGCACTCTGACAAACAGCTTTAGAAAATCTTAACGCGTGGGCCAAGGTTGAACTCATTAAAACATGACTCCTTTGAGAGTTGTGCTGATCATTTTAATATATTCCTCTATCAAATATGCAATCTTTTATTTATACCAGCACCACTCTTAAGATGGGGTGGACCTGTGAATAACTTTTTTAAATCAACAGGGCACATGGTCAAAAGCCTTGTTGACAGCAGCCGGCATGAACCCCACAGTCATGGTTGTCCTCTCAGAAGCTAGGTTGGATTAGAGCTCATTCAGACAGAACAATAACAATTCATGCGGGTCAACTCATGAGGTTTTCCAAGTATCAGTGTGTCATTGAATTTAGAAATATGTAAAGTGGCAAAACCTTTACACAGTAATGAGGCAAAATGAAAAAAAAAAATTGAAATAAAAAATTAGAAACTAAATAAATCAATATTAAAGGGCCCATGTTACACTATTTTCCTCATCACAAACAGACCTGGAGTAGTGTTTGGTTTCATTCACACATGTTTAACACACAAACCCTGCATATTTAGGCTAAGCTCTTCTCTCAAACAGAAAACACTCTGTTCCACCTTGTGATGTCATGTAGTGATACAGGAAGTGCTCCACTGTGTTTTTAAACTCCACACACCTTCACTAGAATCATTTGGATCATTTCAGCCTTGGAATTGCCAATCTCTACTGAACTAAAGGAAACAGGTAGCTGTTAACTTGAAAACTACCACTACATGACATCACAAAGTGGAACAGAGCATTTTTAGCTTTGGAGATGTAGACAGACTAATAATAAAGGGTTACTCAAACATACGTGAATGAAACAAAACACAACTCTGGGTATGTTTTTGAGGAGGTAACAACCTATAACATGGTTTAAAGCTCACAAGAATCCATTTTGTGTAAGATAGGACCTTTAAAGATGTTTTTTTGAAGCTGAAAACCATCCAACACAGTGCAAGACTAGAAAATGATTAGCATACATTCTGTTTAAGTTGAATTCAAATCAAAAACATTGTTCTGTGCAAATTAAACTGTTAACAAAAATGCAGGACACAGAGACGATAAAAATAACTGTATTTACATTAAGTAAACAGAACAGGGAAGACGGCTGTTAATGTTTACGCTTCACCTAACCACTTTAAGATATGCAGGCTGCACTTTGACTATTAAATATGCATAGGAAAACAAGTGGTATACTGTCACTTTACAGTAGAAGTAATTGTCCTGATCCCCAGTATAGTGCCGTCGCAATTGTGGAGTTGTAAAAAACACCTCTTGCGTTTATTTTAGGCCATTACAATAGATGTCAGTGCTATCTCTTAGTAGTTATTGTTCTGTTAAAATCTAAACAAGGCACTTGAAGTGCTGAGAGACTCCCCTTGCACTTCTTATCACATCCACATAATAGCATTGTGTTTTCGTGTACCGTAATAGTGGCTGTAAAGGGGCATCTACTTTTACGATGATATTTTTTCAAAAACTGCTCCAATGCTTTGCTCTCCTTCCTAAATCTTTCACCACCAATATGCTGGGTGTCGTAAAGAGCAGCGCCACACCACTCCCACATCATAAAAAACATGGGGACTTTACTTTTATGCACTGCAAGCAGACAATTACAAGCCCAGATGCGAGGATACAGCGTAATACATGTTACAGACAGGAAATCCATATAAGGATATCAGGCACCGAGCCCGAACGACCAATCATGCAATAGTTTTTATGAACTGTCACACTGTTTATGTTGGAGAGGATTAGATGAGGTATTGATATAATAAGCTTGGCTCATGTGGAATTTACTGAGTAATTATACGTGTTGACACTGGTAACATAATCTGAAGCGGTAGCCAACAACAAAAGCATTAGAGGGTTTATTGCTGGGTTTCAGATCACATCACAGTATTCTATAGGTCAGTGATAATTAATACCGATAGGGGCCTGATAAAAGAATTTAGTTTAAATGCAGGCTTTTGTTAGTGAGTTCTAGGATCTGTAACCTTACTACTACTTTACCTTTGAGAAATTGTATTCAGGTCAAAAACATCGCCCATCACTATACATTCAAAATTTGTCCTATACCTTCACTAGATTTGGTTATGTATGTGCTCAAATAGCGTCTATGTACACATGAGCAAGTTCGACACAATAGCTACCCGTGTTTATAACTTCTGAAATGTTGCTAAACGCTTTCAATACATTTATATATTTAAGACATAATTTGGTATGTATTTAAGAAACTAGATTTATGTTCAGTTTCCACTTACAAATTTTGACTATACTAATCAGGACAACCTTTCCACTTTACAAATTTTCTGTGAAGAGGTGCCAACACATCTGATATTAAATTGCTTGTGAATATTTTTGTTCAAATTTATCAAATCCAATATCAGAGGTTTAAAATGATAAGTTGATTTGCTTTGATTAAGGCTCGTATTTTCAAACCACTCAAAACCATCTTTAATTACTTTCTTTATTAGCGATGGTTCGGGATGAAACATGAAAACATGAAAAACTGACAAAAATAATAAAACTAGTCCTGAATGTCGTCCAAAAGGTTTTCGGTTGGCAGAGATGAGCTTGTGTTTTGACAAAAGAAAGAGTTCCTTGTCATCCTCAGACCTTATCATGCAGGCAATTGCTGACACTGTCACATTTTCTACCTTGACTCCGGGTTTGATGGTGAAACTATCTGAAATATGCAACACACTGCAAATATTTCAATACAAAATGTCTGTTTATGTCTTGTTATAACAGATTACAACCATTAGCTGTCAGCGGCACTAACTTTTCCGGTGGGGGTCTGCCATCTGCTTGTCTCCATGGAAATGCTATTGTGTTGCCTGGAATGTTCCACAGTATGACATTAAAATAAATGGCCTGATACCACAGCTAATACGTTTGCTACATGAACAAATTTTGGATGGAATTTCCCGTGTTGATGACATGCAGTTGATAGAGGTATTGCATTTTAAACCTTACCACTATCTCCTGTATTTTTGTGCTTTGACTCTTGTGAGCTTTAAGCCATGTTACAATGTAGTTACCTCATTAAAAACATACCTGGAGTTGTGTTTTGTTTCATTCACACATGTTTGAGCATCCCTTTATTATTAGTCTGTCTACATCTCCAAAGCTCAAAATGCTCCGTTCCACCTTGCAATGTCATAAAGTCGTAGTTTTCAAGTTAACAGCCACGTTTTACCTTTAGTTCAGTAGCGATTAGCAGTTCCAGGGCTGAAATGATCCAAATGATTCTAGTGAAGGTGTATTGGAATAAAAACACAGTGGAGCACTTCCTGTATTACCACAAGACATCACAAGGTGAAGCAAAGTGTTTTCCGTTTGAGAAGAACTCAGCCTAAATATGCAGGGTTTGTGTGTTAAATATGTGTGAATGAAACAAAACAAAACTCCAGGTATGTTTGTGATGAAGAAACAGTATAACATAGATCAGAAAATAGTGTAATATGGGCACTTCAAGCAAATCATAATGATAAATGTTTGCTGTGAAGGTATCGGCCCCAGTGCAGTGTTGTCATAGTGAGTTTCAGAGTACTCCTTGTGACTTGTGAAAGCTTTCTTCACAGCTGGAAAGGATCATTGTGATAAGTAGCGCAAATGTTGAGCAAAACCCAAGGTCTCCAACAGCCCAACTAATCTGTCCTTTCACAAATGCCTTTAGCTTCAGCCCACACACAAAATGGCTGTTTATTCCCTGTATGTAATCACCATAATTGGATAAGTGTTTTATGGAAGTGGCGCAGAGTTAAAAACACTGAAAATGCTGATAGATTTTTGTTCATTCCACGGAGGCTGGCTGTGAATCGATTGATTAATTGCATATTAAAGCTGGCTCACATCTCTAATGGATGTTCTCTGTCTGTGCATGTTTGTAATTTGTCCACGCCAAGAATGGTCATGGGTATAACATTACTCAGTGGGAATGTGCAGTGCTGCCATGATGGAGGAATGGACTGCGGTTTGTAAATCAAGTAGAGATTTGAGTTTCACTTGGCACTATCTGGGAACATTTTATAATAACTACACTATTTACAGCCATAATATATCATGAAGAAAGGGTTAATTCATAATGAACACATCATGGTATTAACAATGATTCAGTTGTGGAAGAAGAACTCACTTTTGTTTTTTAAGGAAAAGTACAGATACCGGAGAAAAACAAACAAACAAACAAACAAAAAACTCAAGTAAAAGTAAAAGTATCACATTAAAAAATTGACTTAAGTAAAAGCATTAAAGTACCCCTTTAAAGATGTACTTAGAGTAAAAGTATCTCATGCATATTTTGAGATCTTATAAGGCTTCAAATGTAGTGATTTTGATAAAGATTTGTGTGACTTTTGTTCCACAGGTACAATTGAACTGATCGTTTTTGGGGTTTTTTCCTAAATGTTTTTATGTCTGTATTTCTTTGTTTGCTCAACCTATGAATGTGTTAAAAATAAACCCAGCAGCCTTTTCAGCAGGTCTCAAACAACAATAAAAATACTTCTACTTTTCAGTCCTGTTCAAAATGTAGTGGAGTAGAAAGTACAGATACCTGCTCTCAAATGTAGTAAAGTAAAGTTAAAATAAAAAGTGCTTTAAAATGTACTTAGGTAAAGTACAGATACCTAATTTGTTTTTACTTAAGTACAGTACTTTACTACTTCTACTTTGTTACGTTCCATCACTGCAAAGATTAAGGCTTAGTAACTACTTAAGAGACTGGTTAGGAATTAGTGTTCGGCTGTTAATTAAGTCCTTAAGTTGTTACTAAGCCTGAATCATTCTAAAAGAAAACGTACTAATACATACTAATTAAGTTGTAGTTGTAGTAATTAATATGTCGGTTTAGTTTTACAAATGTCTTACTCTGCTCACAAAACAAACAAGTGGACATCATGATGGGTCAGTTGAGGTTATGGGTTAAAGTACATTTGCACACCCTTCATTTGACCCAGCCACGTGTTACGCAACGAGCAACTTCAGATCTACGGTCAGATGAACTTATGTTTTCAAATTTAAAAGTACACTTGTTTTTTCGACTCGTTTTATTCTTTCTCTGTCTACACAAAACTGCAGCTAACCCACTGTGTTTCCTTATAACGCTGTTTTGTTTAGCATCATCAATGGGAGTCAAGAGTATTCATTACCAGCCTGTGTACCAACATATTATCTGAAGCGCTCTCCTGTGCATATATGCTTGAAAATATCCCTTTATAAAATGCCCATGCAAAAGCCTCTAAATTCTAACTACTGTTACATTTGATAACAGCAATTATTATGTTTGTGTTTTGGCCCGTCCGTGTAAGCCTATCATTATTTCCAGAGTGACATATTGAATGACTATTGGGGAGCCGTGCCCCCTCCCTGTATGCATAATTATAGGCCTGGCACGCGGAGACCCGAGCTGGTGCCATGTTCATCTGTTTGCTGGGCCACAGGAGAGAGAGGGGGGCCGATCCCACAGCACGTCCCTCCCCAGTCTCACATCAATTAGCCCCGTGCGCTGGCCAGTTGTGCTCGGGTTCGTTTTGAGCGCAGATGTTGGCAGGGCTCCACGAGGCTGTCAGATGCTAAACAACACCTCAGAGAATCTCAACTGTATCCAAGCATTGCATATCTGACAGTTTACTTCTATATCATGTAAAGGGCTTACAGTACATACATGATTTGCTACTTTCACTTCTAACCACATATACCAACCACATTACTTATTTCCGTTCTGCTGGTAATCACAGAATCATTAAGAACTGTTTTTGGTGCTGTTGTTTAGCCATATTAGATCAATACAGATGTAAAGCCATGTATCTTCTAGGCTAACTGTGCTAATTCACTACCATTCAGTCAGTATGAGTCCATTCAAATTGTTACAAACAAACTAACAAACTAGCCCACCCCCCGTGAGAAACGTTATTTTCTTCACGTTCTCTAAACTGTAGATAAAATATAAACCATACATATGTACATAGTTGTTAGAGCGTTTGTCTACTGATCCAAAAGCTGACCGTTCGATTCCCGCTCTCATTGGTTGAGCGGTCAGATCCGCTGACCCACAAGTTGGCGGTGCGATTCCAGCTCCCACACATGAACGCTGTCATTGTGTCCTTGGGCAAGACGCTTACTGTGTGAACGTGTGTGTGGGTGAGTGGTTCCATGATGTAAAGCCCTTTGAGCGCTTTGAAGGTGGAAAAGCGTTATATAAAACTGTGACCTTTCATCATTTATATTTAGGTCTCAATAACCACCACATGGAATAACAGTACAGTATTATTCAAGTGTGTGATTGGCTAATTATTCAAGCATGTGACTGGCTAACAGAAATAGAGATGCAGTTGTCAAAACAATTATAAAAAAGTAAGCAAAAAAGTGTTGAAATACTTTTGAATGAGTGTCTTATTGTGCTAATGTTTACGTAGTGGTTATTATTGGGGGTTATTGGCTAGGACTGCACATCAAAATTACGCCGTGCTTGATGCTGTTCTTTTATATGATGTGGCAACAAAATCTTGAATTGAGTTGACGTAAATAGAATCTAGTTTCCACTGGTTAATCGCTGGTCTAACTGAAAACCTGTGGCGACACATAACAATCTCTATATAATAAAAAACACATGAACTTTTGCTTCTGTTCCGTAACATGAATATTCTCCACCCTTTACTTACTCCTTTATAATAATTCTTGGAGTGTGTCCCTTGGCTTTGTTACTTGTTCATCTACAAGATCACCTTTGGTATTCAAAACAGCCTTACATTATCACAATTAAGAACACTCTTCTAATGCCTTGTACAGAACGCATTCCCATTCATGTAATAGTCCTCATTAACTCTCCAATTAAAACAATGTCCCATTCCACGTATAAATACCGTAGAAATACATTGCACAGTTCAGTCATGTACTTTCTCTTTTTACTGATCAAACCTTCCATTTTCTGCTAATTAGCTCTCGGCCATGGCTCCAGTTTAATTGGTGTGTCACAATAATAAGGGGAATTTAAATTCAAAGGCGATTTCGCTTGTTTGATTAAAAAGGGGGAATTCTTGCATTTTAATTGTATTAGGGCTAAGTGGATGTTGCGGTTGAATAGCATTGCACTGTGCTGCCTACATATTTATAGACATCCCATTTGGATATGAATGGAAAAGCGTCCCTAGAGAAAGGCTAAATTGGCAGAAAATATAATGCATTTTATTATTATTATTGAGTTGAAGTAGAGTGTGATGGCCTAACTTTTCAAAGTGTCTTGCTGCAATACTAAACTAACAAACTAAAATAGGACTAAACTTGGCTAAATTAGGTCTAAACTAAAAATAGATTGAATAAACATGTTGAAACTAGAACTAGTCTTGCTTATTTTATTTATTTTTTGTTTCAGACTAAACCCGAGCTAAACAAAAGAGGATTTAAAGTGGCACTATGTAACCGCAATCTACTTGTCTCCATGAAGATATTTTTCTTTGCCTAGAATCTTCGACAGTATGGCACTAAATTAAATCACAACGGGGGACAAGCCAGTGACAAAGCCTGACCAAATTACAAGTCAGATCTGTGTAAAGATAACCCCACAAAGTATGTTTTCAAGGTACTTTTGAGTAAATAAAACACCTGTATGCATTACATGAGTAAAGCAAAATAGATAACTAATGCCACACTGTGCAAGAACACATAATATTTCCGAGACATGCAGGTTGTGGATCACCCAGCGGAAAAGTTACACAGTACACCTTTAATTAGTACTAATTCAGGCCTAGATCCAGTATTCATCTTGGTAAAACACACTAATCTGAGACTTAAAAGTTACACCAGCGTCCACACCCATCTTGGTTTGGTCCTGGTTTGGCCCCAGTTTAGTCACGATACAGACCCGGTTTGGTTCTGGTCAGTCCTGGTTTAGTTCTGGGTTTCGTCCTCATTCGGTCCCAGTTTTGATACGGTCTTTATGTAAGTGCGAATGCGGCCATAAATACCCTAAAGTCTTGTGAGTCCCACCAAAGAACCCTGCATACCCCCAGTTATCACTCCACACACACAAAGCTAGTTAAGTCCTGGGAATGGGTTTTAATTCCAGCCGCCTGCCGAGGATTGCTATGTTTGTGCCTTTTGTTGATGAGGGCCAGGGGGAATAAGTCGAAAGCTTCCCGGATAGAAATGCCACCTTGTTTTCTAACACACGCTGCACAGAGGCAATCTAGGTCATCCCTCATCATCTGGTTCTGGTGTTCTGGCACAAGCAAGAGTTAAGTGGACACAGAGCCTTGTTTGGAGACAAAATAACAAGATCCCCAACTAGCGACTGCGGCTAATGGCGGTGCACGCTCAAGCCTTCACATCAAAACTCTTGTGTTTAGCAGCAACAAAGCACAAACAGAGGGTGACTCCGGTTTACATTCATCTTCCGAGGTTTCGAAATCTACCGCTGACAAGATGTAAATAGGGATACTTCAAGATAAGCCGGAATAAATGAGCGTGCCGAAGCCATATACAATACCTTTACTCACATCGAGATTACAGACTTGTATTTTGTCGGCGAGGATGTTATCAGAATTTGATGAACAGTTTAGAACGGAATAAAGTATTTTGTTTGAAACCCATAGGGAGTTAATATTCGGGTGTTGCAAGGTATTTTTGGCAGGGCCTATTCAAAGAACATCCCATGAAAGGCATTGCAGTGAATGGTAATATATGGCTATGGGTTTCAGTAATGAGTCACACAGCAGTATAATTAACTTTGAATGGAAGATTTAAATGGAATTGAATGGTGGCAGGCTAAAGGTTGTTAGAAAAGGTGGGGACAATTAACACCAGAATATTATGAGACACATCTGGAGTCATATTTTAGTGCTCTTTCTCAGTTGTGCATGTATTAAATGGGAAATGGTCACATTTTTAGATAGCGCTTTTACACCTTCAAGTCACAGTTTTACATTAAGCAACCACTCACTCATTCACGCACACATTCACACATCAGTGTACACAGACATTGGAGGCGAGGGGGGTTAAGTGTCTTGCCCAAGGACACAATGACAGTATTGTGGGTCCATGGATTTGACTGCTCTACCAATGATGTTTATGTCAAGAGCGGGATTTGAACTGTCAACCTTCGGATCAGTGGACAAACATCCCAGAGTGAAAATATCCCAGTTCTGAAGCTATGAAAATGGCAATGCTTATCTGTGAGAGCCACTGTATGTGAATAATGATAATATTTTAGTGCATTTTTTATTTAAAATTAGGAGGATTATTAAAGCAAGATGTTAACTTTCTGGAGGCACTTGCATGATCTTGTGGAAATGGAAAATTAAAACCATACTTTTGGTACAAGTACAAGTTCTCTACGGTATTACAGCTCCAAGTTTGATGTCATACTGTAGAATATTATGGCCAAAGGAACAATATAATATAACATATAAAGAGTCAGGTTTGTGGAGATGCAAGCCGCTCACAGTAAGAATGCATATTATTTTCAGCGTTTTTCAGTGCAATAAAAAGATCCAAGGTTTTATTTTAGTCTATTTTCTTTGGCTAAAAAGTTACACGGTTGGCCTTTAAGAAGTGTTAAAATATACCTGTACACCTAATGTCTTGGTTTGGGTTCAAGTATCGCACAAAAAGTGAATGGACTGTAAAATTAAACACAAAAGTGCAGAAATATCACTCTGTATCATCAATGGCACAGTTATATAGACGGTTCTGCTCTTTTTTCAGGCTTTTAATACGTCTCACTTTTATTATTAAGTAACTGTTGGCCAAGTTAGTGAAGGATTTTTATCACCAACACAGTCCTTCAACAACTGTGCATCACTGGGTAATCACTACTCCTATGCCCTTGTCTTTGGTCTGTACCCCAGAAAACACCCATGGGTGCTGGGACAGGTTTCTACTGCCTTAAGAACAGTGATAAATGAATACTAATAGATGTAGCCTCCAACATCTCTTCTATTCCCAAGTGCTGCTTTACAAAGTGACAACAAAACACAACATTTGCAGCAACTTCAAACAAATCAATTTCAAAATACACCTCTTAAATGCACAATCAATATTTGAAGAAATGATTAAAACATCTTAAAAAAAGCTTTAAATTTGGAATAAAAGTGAACAATTCTGCTTGAAATGAAAAAAACACAATATACAAGCCTCCATGTGCCTCGCAGTCAGCTTCAGTGTACTGCAGTAAGCCTATATTTAAAGTCAAGCCAGTTATCAGTATTAGTCACCCCATATGTGTCCTACATATTCCCCCGACTTATTTTGAAATTACTCTTTGCCAGTGCGCTCCGTCTGTGTTCATCAAAATCCTTATTTATTTTCTGTTCCACATGACGAATTGCATAAATCAGCAGTATGCATTCTGGACTGTTGCACCTGCATTGGGACTCGCAGGTGATGTAGCCATTTTTGAAACTTTTCTTGGTATAAAAATGTACGTTTCAGTCATGATAAATGGTGGAAGTCGGGCATTGATCCTAAAGTGGCACAAGTTGTGGAATATATTGAAGTAAACATCATTTTCCTGGGAACTACTTTTGCTTTTTTCTCTTTCTTGTGCTTGGTTACAGCGCTTTCCCATCACATTTGTCGTGCCGGCACTGCCTTGTTGGATGAATAGTGCTGAATGCATTGCTTGCTCGCTGTTGGGTGCACACACACATAGGCGAAATGTCTAGGGAGAAATTACATATTGGTTTTTCTGTGCTGGGGTGCCTCATTGATTCAATATTCAGACACATTGAGGCTAGCGACATGCTATATCAAAAGGCCCGGACACTCTGGCCCCACTTCCCCAGACACTGCGACTCCAGCCTGCAGTGAGGTAGAGCAAAGGCAACATAACTTACAGAAAGGAAACCGCCTACTCAAATCTAATGTTCGCATTATGCTGACTGTAATTTGATTTTAGAGAGACATTTTGAAACTAGGATTAGATGAAAATGTTTACTTTATTTTAGCATTTATGGCAACATCACATAGCCTTTCATTTATGTCAGCTTGGGTGAACTGACAGAATTCCAGCTAACAGAATTCAATTTTCCTTTATCATTACATTTTTTAGGTAAGTTAGGTTCTACAGATGTTACATAAAGCAACTTTCTTCAAACTACGTCTGTATTCGAATGTCCACACTATTCCAAACTTAAGACATTATTTAGGGGTCACGGCATTTTTAGTGGTGTCCGAATGTCCAGTTGGTGAAAAAGTAGTGCACTCAAAATTTCCCACCAATGCACCTTGAAAAATAGTGTCCAGCGCTGGTCACTAGACCGGTCAATATAATGCACCTTAAAAATAGTGTCCAGCGCTGGTCACTAGACCGGTCAATATAGACCACAATGCATTGCGGGAGTCGGAAAAACAACAGTGGACCGCCACGGGTCTTTAACTGGACACAACACGACTGAATGAAAGCAGACAGAAGTGCTGTTTTATCGCTGCTGATTCTTGATTATGATGAAAACACTTTTAAATAAACTGTTTGTGTGTAAAGTTGCTAGCATTAGCCGCTTGCCTTAGATTGAGCTGTTTAAAGTGAGATGAGATCCAGCTTGACAAAAACGTGTATGGTTATTATTCGTCCATAAATATTTGCGTGCCAGTAGAAGTTGATCATTATTTATGACAGAAATTAAGTTTGATCAGAGTTTAGTTAGAGTTTTTTTCACCCAGACCCAGAGTCACGTGCCCCGAATGTAGTGAGCTGTGTGTCTGAATCTCTGATGAATGAGTGAATGAGTGCACTATGTAGTTAATAAGGGGTTAGGACTAGGGGGGACTTTCGGACACGGCCTGTGAGTATTTCTTATGTGGTGCTATGTGGAGTTATGCCGATTTATTGCTGCTATTTTGACAATACACATCCCATCCTACATAAAATTGTTGAAATTAATGACATACTGTGGAATATTCTTGGCAAAACATTATCATCTCCATGGAGTTGCTAGAAAAGTTCCAAAAAGTGCACCTTTAAATATGCAGTGCTTTACGCTATAAACTAATGCTTCGACATGATAAGTACAATTTTAGCATTTTTTTCTCAGCTTTGAAGCTCCCCACCATGTCTGGCAGTTTTCATTTTTAATCACTGCCTGTACTAGTACTTTGTCAGTCTACTATGCCCCCATGCTCCCCTGAAACCACACAGGTAACGCTCTGAATAATTAGCACAGCTCTGTGTCCTTGATGCGGTGTGAAGCTCAAGCCATTTTTTTTCAGACCACAAGTGTCTTGCATCTGTAAAAAGTAAATGTGAAGTTTGTTAATCATTACTTTCTGCTCCTTTCTGACAAACTTCAGTAGGGTCTGAAAAGGTTATGTAAAAGAGAAAGAAATACTTCACACTTGTGGATTAATGAACTCAGAAACCACAAACGCTGATCACACATTTATATTCAACCTCCATTTTGCAAAGAAGAAAATAAGTAGTATCTTCCACAGTATTTTGAAGTTGTAGTACTTTGAAGATTCCAGTACCTCTGCTAAGGATCCCGCGTTGTTTCGACTTTCATCAGTGAGCTTTTTGTTCAGACTATTTTTATTGTACAACACTGTTTTTTTCCTATAGGCTGAATCTGACAACCCCCTGCCACAATTTATTATAGCAGAAGGCTGTAGGAGTTTGCATAAGGGTCTGCTACATTGTGTTTGTTTTATACAGGAATAAAAGAAAGAACCTGAGAGCAGAGTGGTCATGTTGTTCTAAGTGCAAAATGAAAATGTAATGTAATTCTTTGTAATAATGGTTAAAATGAAAACAACAACAGACTGCGAGTATGTGTTTCCAGTATTTAAAAGTGCATTGTATCTTGTTTAGGGGTGGTCAAGGGTAGCGCTCGTGGAATGTGATAGGCACCTCTAGTGCCACCCATAGACTGCATATATAAATACTGCTAACGCGCTAGCTGCCGCGTTCCAAATAGGAAATGATCATGGGCACACTTCCGGCTCCATCGACTCTGGCTCCAATTCCATTTACCGTATTTTCTGGACTATAAGTCGCACTTTTTTTCATAGTTTGGCTGGGGGTGCGACTTATACTCAGATGCGATTTATATGTGAAATATATGTTTTTTCTTCATTATTATGCATTTTTTGGCTGGTGCGACTTATACCCCAGAAAATATGGTACATTGAAAAATTGTCACCCCTCTCTCTGTAAAAATAAAATGTTCTTATTAACCCGCTCTACATGATCCTGGTATTTTTATTTCGCTATTGTGTCTATAAACCAAGATATGAACATGAACAGACAAATCAGGCGTCTTCTTTCCCCGAGGTTGCTCCTGCTAGCGTTAACAACAGATTTGACTGACAGCACTGCTAAACGCCCGCTTCTTGCTAAACTAGCAGTGCAGGCGGGAAGGGCCGTTACTTTCAACAGCCTTGCTCCGGATTGGCTCTTGGTCGCTATGATACTCGCGGTCATAATTCCAAATATGGAACTCGGCTCCAAATTCCCCCCAGTAACCGCTAGCCTCAACGAGCTTCATTTGACTGGAGCCAAACGCTATGGGTGACGTCACACTCACTTAGTCCACTTCTTTATACAGTCTATGGTGTCACCCCACTCGGAGGGACTGAGGCAGTAAATTGAAGTTAAAAAAACTATTTCAGTTGGTATTCACTTGTAATATTACATACCAACTTATATGAAATGCTCAAATGGGAGAAAATAAATCAGTTTAAATAACTTAAAACACTGAGTTGCGCCATCCCTGGTGCCACCTTTGGGCACATACCAGGACAGCCCCCTGCTGCATTTAATTTTACTATAGCTCTATTACATAAACAAAAAAACTTACCATCATTGAAATGCCAGTCTTATAATTATGAGACAATTAGATATGGGTGACAATTTCAAGACGCCATTGATTTTTTAAAATATATAGTTTCTAATACCATTTATCAAGATTATTTATTTTAGTAACTTTTTGTGCGGAATTGTGGTTAAATCATTGTTATTGGATGAACAAATGACCCTTCAACAATAATATATCAGTGTTTAAAATTAACTGAAGTAAAACATTATGACGCTAAATAAACAAGAAACTAAGCTGGTGTAATTCTGACTTGAAAAATGGCGTCAAAACAAGCTGCATGTCCTGAACTCGCTAATATTGGATTTGCGAGTGCTCCCGAAACATTATGAAGAACCATATGCTGTGGAGATTGTTTGTTCTAAGTCAAATGGAGAAACACACAGGAGTCTAATGGCAAAGCGCTATAAAGGCACACAGTTCATATAGAGAGGGGAGCCATTTTAATTATTAGACAAAATGGCTCATTTGCACTCAAATTATGATGGCTCTTAGTGGCATAGAAACGCGTGTACAGATGAATTGGTTGTAGTTTAAGCAGTCATTCATCCCAGGGAGATATGTAACCCTGCCAGATGGAAGACAATGCAGCAAGATGTAATTAATCACATTGTTCCCACTGGGTCAGAGGGGCGCTGTATGGAGGAAAGGAGTGGATTTGCACTTTTACTAGAGGGATGTTCAAAAGGACCAGGCTAAGGCAGCGGGCTCAGGGCTGTAACTCATTCAAACGAGCCTGTGAAGTGTCTTGATTGTCCCACACATTGATTTCACATCATTTTGACTCCAGTCGGCTTGTGCACTGTAAAATGGTGAGCCTTTGTGATCCCAGTTCTTTACCGTTTAGAAAAGCCGGGCAAGTTATATTCAAGGAGTTTCTGCTCTTACTGGAGAAAGTTGTAGTAAAGAAATATACTAGTAAAAAGATGGTTTATGGCAGTATCCTTTTTTGTCTTTGCAATATGTAAAAACTAACAACTTCGAACATCAAAAGCTTTACGTATATTAACAAAAACAATGTTAAAAAAAAGTCAACAAAAGCCATGAAACAACCTGATGAGCTGCTGGGTCACTACTGGCAAATGCGTTTAACATTCTATAGTGTCAGAATACGTTTGAATGAAAGTTTGCCAAGTTTAGTATTTATCATTTTAAAATGTCCATTGGTTTAACATTTAGGCAAACTGGAAATTCTGTGATGTGTGCGACACAATCCCCAGCAGTATATTAAGCAGACTCTGAAAAATATATAATATTGTACTTTCTATCATCTATTTCATTTTTTTCTACAGTGGGATTGATTTTATAATGGCAAATTGTTCACTATATCTGTGCAGTTATTCCATACTTAAGTGGATTTATTAGAGGAACTGTTTAACTTCTACTTCAAATTTTTGGGCTGACTATTCTTTTCAGCTTAATTTGATTTTGAAGCAACACTCGTCCTCCCATCACAGCTATGGCTTTTCTCTGTTGCTGTCCCTGCTGGCCCCAAAGCATCTCTGATTTGAACTCTAAATGTTCTGGCAGTGCAGTGAGATGAGGGCAGAAGACAAAGCCAGAGGACGTGCTTAAAAGGCCCCCGGAGCCAGTTTATGACCTTTTAGTGGTAAGAGGCATGTCTCGTTGGCCGAGCAAATTTATGAGAGGAGAGAAAAAGTGCTTTCTAATACTACCTGGCGTCTGCTGCTGTTGGGAGCCCGCAGTAAAGGCACCATATGAGCCGAGCCGGTTGTGTCTTCATTAATTAAGTCACATCTGACTTCCCCCAGCCGCGTGCTTCATTAAGGGGATAGGGTTTGTACAGACAATGGGTTTAGAGTGGATGGCATCTGTATCTTATGTTTAACCACAACAGAGGGACAAACAATAAAGTCGTTTTCAAATTCACTTTGGGGGAATACATTTACTTTGTAACTTTTCTGGTGGAGGGTCCATTATCTGCTTGTCTCCATGGGGATGTTATTGCTATCCTGAAAAGTTTCACAGTATTAAACAAAACCTTCTCTGTGGAGACAAGGAAGTGGCAGGTGACCCTACCAGACCAATTTACAAGACAAATCTGTGGAGGGGCAGGCTCGAGCACTGTAAGAATCCTTATTTTTGTACTTATAAAAGTGTTTTTTTTAGCAATAAAATACCTGTAATTGAATAAACGCAGTATGGATAAGTTTAAGACGGCAAAGCAGTAGCACCTCCAGCGATACAAGCAGACCCAACAGAAAAGTTCCACACTGTAACTTTAATATCTAGATCAGGGATACCCAAAGTATTTTCTACGGTGGGCCAAAACGAATAGGCATTAGCAGGTTGAGAGCCAAACCTAATGACAGTTTGCACATAAAAATGTTCTTCTGCAAAGAAATGTATCATTAAATTGAGTTTAAGTATTAGGATATAGACAGGCTTGGCCTCCTTCCCATCTTCTTTTCATTAGAAAATTGAATCAAAACAGATTATCCTTAAAATCTCAGAGTCCTCTTGCGGGCCAAATTAGACCCCCTAGAGGGCCAATTTCGGCCGGTGGGGCCTACTTTGGGCACCCCTGATCTAGATTAAAGTAATCTGGCGAAGATGCCCTACCATTTTCTTAAAATTGTAATTACTGAATAACTGTTGATTGATTTTTTTGTTTAAATAGATATGCTTTAATTGCTTGTATAGATGGTCCAACCTATTTGTAGCGCTAGTCATAGTGTTAAACATATGAGTAAATATAGAAAAGGTTAGTTCCAACAAGTTCAGCCTGTTCATCCGAAGAACTGTCAAACTCTGCCAAACTCTTCCAGATCTCAAACTTTTTCTGATCTCAATGTCTTTTGCCCCTCTGCGTAAATGGTAGCTCCTAGTCTTGTAATGAGTAATAGTTTGACCATTAAAATAAAAGATGTCAAGTCCCAATGTCAGTACTACACAATATGCCGGCGCATTTATATCGACCTCCTTGACAGCTTGGGGATTTACAACTAAAATATAAAATCTAACCCTACTGTGGATATGTTAAGCTAAAATGCATCATCTTGTGTATTTCGTTCCTACCCACTATTATTTAACAATTCGGCAGAGAGTTCAATTTCTCTTGGAGTCTTAAAAGTAGACTTATGCAGGAGTCAAAGTCTGGCCTTAAATAACTCAACTTAATGATACGGCAGTGCGGAGCTGTATGTCTCCTGTCCCTCACTTCTCAATTCATCTGGCCGAATGGGGCTATTAGTACGTCATTCAAGGCATCCAATTACATTTTACATTTTCTAGCTTCCAGTTAGCTCTTGATTACACCCCGCCTCTTGTGCTCCAATCAAACTCAAAATCGTACTCATTACATATGCATAACAGTCCTTTCATTCTTTACATAATGCCCCTATATGGAAGATATGGTTGTTACAAGTTGTTTTGTTTTGAATATCAAGTAGAACTGAAATTGCAATACTGAGCCAACATAATTAGTTTAGTCTTTATTTGAAGGGACAATGTACAGAGACATTAAGCTAATAAAAAACAGAGATGTGAAATAGCTACTTTCCATGTGCAGTCCCTTATAACAAATATGTCTGTAACAAGACACTC
>KN470022.1:23829-35107 GCA_000787095.1 Periophthalmodon schlosseri
CTCATGGAAACAAAATAAGATCTGATATGTAAAACACTTAATACATAAATCAATGGGCATTATTTTGATTATAATATGCTCATGGTTACATTTTTATATAGCGCTTTTCCACTTTCAAAGCTCTCAAAGCGCTTTACATCGAGGAACCACTCACCCATTCACGCACGCATTCATACACCACCATTCGCAGACACTGGGGGCGTGGCGGGTTAAGTGTCTTGCCCAAGGACACAACGACAGCATTCATTTGTGGGAGCTGGAATCTCGTTGCCAACCTGTGGGTCACTGGATCTAACCGCTCAATCAATGATGTTTATGTCAAGAGCGGGATTCGAACCGCCAACCATTGGATCAGTGGACAAACGCACTAGTGACAAAAGCAGTTTTTCATGATGGCATTCTGGTTCTTTTGAAGGGTCAGCTTGTGCAGAAATACCCCTAGAGCTTTAATTCAAAAGTCTTTAAAGAGGACTAGCCTGTGTGGATCAATGTGTAAACCCAGACGTCTTCACAGGTGTCAAGCGTAGTGAGATTGTGCAGCTCTTTACCAGACTAGTGTCATTTTTGTCTTTTTTCTGTCATACTAAGACTAGGAGACGATTATCACACGTTTCGGTGGATCCAGTACTTTGGTGCTCGCAGGCTGTTGGCATCTAGTGAAGTGAACCATACGCTGGCACCTAGAGGAGGCAAACAGGCATGGCACGAACATGAGAGAAAGCAAAGGGAATGTGTACAAACAGCGTGACTTTGAAATCTAGTGACAGGATATGAATGCGGCGCAACATTACAGACGACAGGTGACAGCTGCAAAACATTTCATTACTGTGACGGTTTGTAGTGGGAGGAGTACAGCTGTCCTCAGTGCATGGTCTACTCAAGGCAATGTGGCAAACCTTTACTTAGATAAGTGTAATATATGGGGTTGTAGAGGTGTGATTTTGGATATATGAGACAGGTAATTAAAAAAAAAAAATGTGATTAACATTTTTCAATAAATTTGATAAATGTTCGCGAAGAAAAAAAAATCCTAAATGCTCATGACGTTTATTTGTGTAGGTAGTCAGTCAGTATTGTTGAAACGTGCTCATTGGTGGTTAGGAGCTAAAACTTTGCAAGAAAACAAAAGCAAAGGCATTCTTCATGTATTAGTTTAAAAAGTCTTTATTTGTGTGATTTTCATTTCCCACGCACAGTGGCCCTCAGCAGCCTTTCTCGCGGTGTGGATTTTATATATGCATTTAATTTTAAGGCATTATCCTACCTGGTTTTAAGGGTATAAAGGGAATAAATGTAAAAATAAATTTTATTCCATACTGTGGAATATTCCAAGAAAAGCCACAATGGAGCAGAGCAGGTGGCAGAACTGTCAACAGAAATGTTACATAGAGCACCATAAAAGCCCTGTTGTATTCTCACATACCACCACTAGGTGCTAGCTACATTACTGCAGTCTGATAGTTTGCCAGCTTTGGCCTGACAAAAGAAGACCAAAGAGCACAGGTGAGACTGAACAAAGTCCAGGTGAGAGAAGGGGAAGAACAGGTTTGACATCTGCCATCTACTGGTGAAAAAAATTTAAAAAAATCCAACAAACATATGGATGGTAGCTTTAAATAATCAGGTTAGACATTTTACAGCCACTTACAGCTGGAATTTCTTATGAAAATACAAATCAATACAGGAATACTTGCTGCGTTCCCATAGTTTAACAGCTATACCTCAGCCAGGCTGTATTGTCCTGTCAACCACAGCCCAAACAAGGGAAGATCAGGGAAGACATACTAAGCACTCAGCCCCCGTACCTAAATCACGCTAACCTCATTGAAAAACTCGACACTGGCTATTCACAAAACAAAGAGAAGCTCAATGTGGAGTAAGTGAGCAGATCATCCGAAGGCCGACATGCTTGCACTGACATCCCCACAACCAATACAATCTATCTCTAATGGCTTCCTCCCCTTCAATAGCCCGATGTTTAATCAGAGTAAGAGCCGCGTTTACTTGGCCCGTGCTGGCATCTATTCATTTCCCCTCTCCTCCTTTTCATTTGTTTGTTTGTTTTTCCCTGTTACTAGCCCAACAGCCAGCTGGCATTCGTCGCCTACGTGATTGAGTTCCGTTCGATACAAAAGCAGCTACTGGGTTGGAGACAAATTAATCACAGCCACAACTGGTCAATGGGTGCTTGCACTGACCCCAGCAAACGCCAGGGAATGAATGGCGTGCTAAGAAACTGCACAAAAAGAAGACTATTTTCTTACTAAGCCACTAGCAAGTTTTAACACAAGTACCAGCTAACAAAATTGTGCTGTCAACTAGTATCTAAAGTAGATCTGAACATAGAAATAAGCTAGTCCTTCTAAACCAGGTCTAAAACAAGCCAGGACTAAAGGACTAAACCTCTAGCAGGGTTGGCTTTTCCGCAGATCTGACTTAGTCCACTTCTTTATACAGTCTATGGCCTGTACCTGATTTTGAACCATGAGCCAGGAACATGTTTTATTTTGAACCATTAGCCCCGTCTACATTTGGATATTGTACCATAACATAGAAACAACTATCTGGAACAGTTTCATGCAGTTGTTTGCGTATAGTTCCATTATCTCTGCCTACTATTTGCTTTTTTGTCTCTCTCAATAATTGCTAGAATCAATTGTCTGGGGTAGAATCATGTAAACAACTGCCTCACATTAAGCGAACAATGTGTGTGATTGGACAAAAAGAAATGACCCTGTCTCCAGTTTCTGCCATTAGTTGATATACTACAAAATGCTAAACCAGGACTAGAACAGGACCAATCCAAGTCTACATCAGAATGAAACTGGGCTTAAACAGGGCCAAACAAGTACAAGTGTGAACGCGCCCTCAAGCAGAACTGGGAAGTGGTCAACATTTACACATTGAAATAATGAACTACTTACTTATACACCAGTAGCACTATAACTTGAGAAACACTGCGCCACGGCAACCATATTTTGTTTTCATTTTATTCAGCCAATCAATATGTGTTGGCAAAGTAGTTGTAGAGTTTATTTCTCCCATAATCTTCCATATACAAAAGGACAATAAAAGTTAACAAGGCACCAGCTTAAATTATGCTTTCTAAACAAGGCGTTTATTGTGAAGAATCTGTCATTGTCATGTTAGGCAAAGTTTTAAAGGAGCTTATAACAAATTACACCAAGGAGCAATACAAAGTCTATTTATTTATCTAATGCTAAGAGCAAACAAGATATAAATCATTCTAAAGGTTGCACTGCACATAGATGCACAGTGATACAAAGAGAAATATCTTCATTGTGATAAAGAGTATTTATAAAGGTTTAATGTGGGTTTGGCTCACACTGATGGAAGAGGTGCCACTGGTGTCTGGTCCAGTGACTGTGCACATGCTAAAAATAATGGGACCAGTTAGTAGGTGGGGAAATGGATTTGATAAGAGCCACATCGTGATGGCTAGGACTGGGTTGGTGAGAGAATGTCCCCAGTGGTGGAACATAACAAAGTACAAGTTGTAAAGTGCTGTACTTCAGTAGAATTTTAGGTACTTTACAGTGGATACTTTTTACTTTTACTTCACTACATTTGAGAACAGGTATCTGTACTTTCTACTCCACTACATTTTTAACTGACTGAAAAGTAAAAAGTACTTTTCATATGATTTGAGGGGTTATTTTGATCATGTTTGCGATAACATCCTGACTAAAGTTTTCGAGTTCAAGCTCCATCATGTTTGCATAACATCCTGACTAAAGTTTTCGAGTTCAAGCTCCGAGTTTGAGCAAACAAAAATAAATACACAAGATTCATGAGAAAAAATAAGAAATTGATTCATGTTACTGTTTACCGGAATCTGTATCATTATATATATTATATATCACTACATTTACACTTTAACAAATTAACAACACGTGTGAAATACTTTTACTTTTTACTCTTAAAGTTCATTTTTAAACGGGTACTTAAATACTTTTACTTACGTTTTTTTTTTTTATGTGATACTTTTACATAGTTAGTAACTCTGTATCTGTACTTTTATTTAAGTAACAAAACTGAGTACTTCATCCACCACTGAATGTCCCAAACAGAAGCTCTATTCCCAACTGTAGTGTAAAGTAATGGAATGCCTTGAACAAACAGTATAACAAAACAAGTTGTAAGGAAGAGATTTCTGTAACATATTTATGCATAGGGGCATTTTTAGACTATACTATTTCTGTGCATTAAAGGTGCTGTATCTGTCTTTCTTACTGTCTTAAAAAGTGAAAAACAGAGCTAGTTCATTTTACATTGTTTGCGGTCCAACCTTATTACTCACTTTCATAACACATTCCTAACATCACATTTATCCTCAGGCCAGATTGGAGTTTTGACGTCAGGGTAAGTCTAAAAACAACTAGCATGCCACTTCCTGGTTCGTGGAGGATAAAACTGCCCTAATTAGATGCAGACAGCACACAACAGTTTAAATATATCTGTACTGGGGCAGGACAGATTTTACTTTGTTACATGAACCAAAAAAATCAACCCTTTAATCAGTTGTTTTATAGTAAATACACATTGGAACTGACAAGAGGTGTCATGCATGGATGTGAAATGTTATTAATTAAATTATTAACCGATTTTGATCTTATTCCCAAATAAACTTATATATAAATAGGTTTTCAGCATAAGCCAGTATTCATTCTAAGCATTGCTCCATGCAGAGCTATAAAAATGAATACCTGGCAACATCACTTCACTCTACAAAATACCGCCCTCCAATTAACTCCATCTCTTGAGTCTTATTGTTAAAATTTCCAAAAAGTCGATGTTAATGTGGGCTGCATTACTTCAAGGTATGATTAACTTCAATACGTTCCATTATATGACTCATTCCGCCCTATGTAAATTTATGCAGCGCACTGTTCTGTTTCTCTTTTAACATTAACAGCCCCTCTGACCCTCCATCTTTGAAAACGTCAACCAACTCCACCATAAAATCCTGCCCACACATTCCTGGGGAGAGAAATAGACACAATTTTTCATGTATAGCAAGTGCTTTCAGTCTGTTTGCTCTTTTCACGCCATTAATGGGCAGTAAATATGGTCGGAGGAAATGAGGATGGCTCCTGATCAGTGACTTAAGTGTCTGGGGCAAAAGGCGAACAGTTAAGGAGGCGTTTTTTTAAGATATGCTAACACCCCAAAGCTGTCAGATACTACTAGCCTATATGAAAAAACACCCTGCCTCTTCTTGGGTCATTAGCTCTTGTGCTCTTTCTGACCGGGCCACCATACTGACCACACTACTACTACTACAACTACTGGGATTATGTCCAAATGGTCACAGTACATAGACCCAGAGTCCATATGGATCCACACCATTGGTTCCACAGGCAAGTCCATTACGCCTTGTGTCAGAATGGTGTGAAGATAGATGCAGACACTTGTAGTACTTTACGACACCCCCTGTTGTCACGGAGATGGAAAGAGCAGCCACTGTAAAAACGCCAATACTGTTGGTTCAAATCGAATACCTCTGTGTGTCATGTTTCCTTTCTTAATTTGGAGTTTTTAGTGCCATGAGTTGTCCAGATACTAATATCAGGAGGCAGTTTGTGTTGTCAGAACATTCCATATCCAGGGGCGTCGGACTATCTCTGTATCTGTACTTTTACTTAAGTAACAAAGTTGAGTACTTCATCCACCACTGGTAAAGAGCACTTACCCAGGGCCCAGTGCAGGGAGGGGCCCCTCACAAAGCCTGTAATATGGATTTTTCATAAGACAATATGTAGTATGGGCCCCCCAAGATGATTTTTCATAGGGCCCAGAATTTGGTAACCCAGGACAGTTTTGATCTCCTACAAAAAGTAAAATCTGAAATAAAATAATACAGTTAAAAGTGCTTGAATCAAGTAGTAGTTATCTTGTTTTGAATATATTTTGACTTTCTTAAGATAAGATTTGCAAATGAAACAAGTATATTTTTCTTACGCCAAGTACAGTATCATTTTTCTCCTCATTTCAAGTAAAAAAGGCTTGTTGTCTAATTTTAAGTAAAACAAGCCATTTTGTGCTTGTTCCATTGGCAATTCTTATTTTAAGACAGACACATGTACTCACATCAAGATAACTACTACTTTTTTTACTTGAAGCACTGAAAAATGTTATAAATGCATTGACTGAGATGTATTCCAAGTGCTCCAAGTTTTTATTTTTTTAATCTAATGGTATGTAAATATCATTACATTGCACACTTTGCTTGTAAAATCCTTGCTTCTAAAATGTTCATTAATACTCTCCTTTCCAACAGCATTCTTGTGTTCTTCAGGCATGTTTACTTACCAAATTGTCTCTTGTACTGACTAGAACCACAAAAGTGCATAAATGTATAAATATATTAAGAAAGTATGATGCCATTATATGAAGTACCACAGAAGCTATAGTCTCTTTTCAACCTTGCTCCCTGGAGCCCAGTGCATTCACTCTCCTCCATGCGATAGTGCTGTGTCCCCGCGTTTATAATGAAACGGTTGTAAGGTCCCAGATAAGGGCCTTCTCTCAGTTGTCAGTCAGCTGCTCTGCCCGCTGGAAATTTGAGCGGTGGATTCAGACGACATGACAGCCGCGGAGTCAGGATTTTGGCTCAGATGGGCGAGCAGAATGAGAGATTGAATCATGTGTTTCTCAAAGTGCTTGTGTCACCACAGTGAGATTACATATTGGCCCATTCACTAACCCTGACAACCACTCAACACGGCATCTGATAACTCTTCATGAGACATTCGGCATTAGCACTGAGTTAAAGAGAGATGGGAAATTAGTTAGTGGCCAAATTAAATGTAGTGGAGGGCCAATCACCTGCTTGTCCCCATGAAGGTGTTATTGTTTTAGTTTGAATGTTCTGCAGTACGGCATTAAACTCATCGCTCTTATATTAATAAAAAGACAGTTTTTTTGCTCAAAATAGCTTGAAAAACATGTTTTTTAGTATGAGTGGGTTCACCTCTTCGCAGATCTGACATGTAATTTAGCCTGGTGGTATCAATGGATATAGACAAGTTAAGTTCCAAAGCCATAACATGTCCATGAAAAAGTTACTTAAATTCTAGTAAGGCAGACATTAAACATGAACTATCTATAACTGCCTGGCAAAATACTCGCTTTTTAACATTTTAATTAAAAAAAAAAAAAGATAGAAATTGTGAATAATAATGATGTTTTATTTAATTCAAGTGGTACAGTGTGGCTGTCAACCCTGGCATCTTGTAAATTGTATCTGTTATTCAATAGTTTGTCCAAGTGCGCTCCAGTGTTAAGTCAATCACAGCGTGTTTACTTTGAGATTAACCACAAGCAACACTGTCCAGTTGTTAGTGACATGCTGGACATAATTAAGCTGACAAAGCTCGCTAATTTTAACTTTTAATTTGTTTTGAAAATTGCCTGCAGACTCATCTCGTAGAGCTTGCCATCTTCACCCTTTGTATGGTTTTCACCAGTCAAACTCAGGGCAGTTCTCTGACCTGTAATTCCACATGTTATGAAATAAAGTGCGTGATTGACAGCTATGCTACCCTTTAACCCTGGTCAGTTTGAGTCCCAGCGGCCAATCAGCGGAGGGCATGTTACTTTTCAGTTCCAACACTGCTAGAACCACCATCAAGGTCGATTTGTTAAAGCGCATGTGTGTTTGTGTGTTTGTGTGGGGTGACAAATGCTGCAGCTTCATTTCACTGACTTGGTGCAAGCGTGGCAAGGTCAACATGTTGTGATCCAGCTGGCACCCACTACACAAATCAGAGGTGCTCAACCCTTTTTTGGACCATGTCGCTGCAGTGATGTTGGCTGCTGGCTCTGACTCCAGCTAGATCAGACAGCAAGGGAGAGGGCGAGAAGAGAGAACGGGAAAAGGGGAGAGGGGAGAGAGCGAGGGAAACAGGGAGAGTACAGCCTCATAGCATCCCACTGCTCCCTAGTGGACGAGCACACATGAATAAACATACACACATGCACCGTAGTCATCCTCAGCATTCAACTTGTGACAGACGCGCTCAGAGCTTTTAGGCACGATTGAAATGCAGATGTCTGGAGACGGAAACGGGAACGGTGCCAGCACTTTCAACTGGCCACAATTCACACACAAAGGCTTCACAGATCTCAGTGTCAGCAGTTGTATGTTTATTACAGCTCAGATTACAAAAACACACAGACTGCGCTAATGACGAGCTGTTGCCCTGTTTGCTAACACGGAGGTCTGATCTGTAGAAGGCAACAGTCTCCATGATGGTGACAAATGCTAAGATCGCACTGAGATGATTAGTCCTGGAGTATAATGTGTTTTTGTGGAATGATAAAGTTTGTATTTTTTCAACAATTCTTATTTATTTACTAAATATAACATCAAAATTAACCCTGAACTTTGCCGCGAATGTTCCACAGTATGGCATTAAACTTATCCATCTTCTGTTTGCACAAAAATAGAATGAAAAACACGCATCATTACTGTACAGATCATGTTGTTTGTTGGTCACCTGCTTGTCTCAATGGATATCGATAAGTTTAATTTCCTACTGTGGACCACTATTGGCAAAGCAATAACATGGACACAAGCAGGTAGCGGGTTGTCTACAAGAAAAATTACATAATGCGACTTTGAAACATGCCAGGTCAGTCAGTAAGGTAACAAAATGTTGTCCCTGTGTACCCCTGATTGGGAAACTAGATGACCATCTTCTCATTACATCATGCTATACACCACTGGAGCCAGTATGTCTGCTTCTTATGGCTTTCGGGGGTAAGTACTGTACACCATGGCAACGCAGGGGACTATTGTGATGACAAAGGTTATGTTCCGTGCTGTATCTCCTACTCTCTCAGCCTCCTACACAGAACGGACCAGGTAAGTGGATTAAAGTGACCCTGCCCTGAATGTGTGGATGTCCAGAGGCTAGGAGAAGGTCAGAGAGGAGGTAAACAGACAAAGAGAAAGAGGAGCAAGAGCAGGAGGAGTGGGGTTTGAGCTGCTGATATCTACCAATGTGTGTGACTCCACAAAAGGGAACAATAAATCCAGTAGTGAGTTTAATATATATTTAAATCTATTTGCATGGGAGCTTATGTTTCAAAGCAATATAACTCCGACTTCAGCTGAGCAACGCTTCTGAGGAATAATGACACACTACTGTATATTCTTCTACAAATATTCTGCAAAAAGTGGTGAAATACAAATTAGTTTTATTAGCCAAAACAGAGATGGGATAAATAGCCGACTGCTGGATTCACAATTACTACTAAACTAGCCGGATTATTCGAAACGTAATTTGTTCTGCACTTTGCCAGAACACATTCCACTTTCTCTCGATTTCTGGAGGCAAATTATGAGGGTAATATTTTGGTAGGATTTGGCAAATTTCTGAAACAATTATATTTTATTAATAGCTTGCGATGCTTATGTTCCAGTAACTGTTTTGGACTGCTTCCCGTTTGTCACACCAATACAAAAACTCCAGGAACAAAAAATATACAAACTGACTATCATAAATGCTGATGCTGCTACTACAGTAACAATACCTCCTACATTATGAAATATATTGTTAGACCATTTTTCTGCACAAAGTTATCAGACACAACAGAACAATAATAACATAGCACTGACAGTATCCAGCAAATAGATTGAGACAGGACTTGATCAGCGCTCCCTGGCTGCTCTTGGCTGCTCCTCCTGCAGATAACAGCTTCTGGAATCACTGGGGACTGTCTACACACCACTCTCAATACAAACAATCTGTAACCACTGAGCATGCTACGATAACAGAGCATTTTACGCCCCCACATTGGTCCTGCATGTCCGTCTCAGACACTTCACTGCTTACGTCTCATTGAGTAGGAAGTATTGGTACTCGTGTAAAAGTACTCTTAAAGAAGACGCATTATGCAAAAACACAGTCCTTCCGCATATAGTGTATTTTGCACACTTACATTATTTTAAAAGACTGCAACCTGCTGGAAATGTTACTACTTTACTTCGAATGTTCCATAGAGCCACATTAATGTATATATGTCCGACAAAACATGCTAACTCTTTATCATTACTACTATTAACCTTAGTAAAATCTGTCAACTGGACAAAAAGTTGTAGGAGTGAAGACGTTTCGCTGCTCATTCAAGCTGCTTCTTCAGTTCTGGTCAGATTACTGGTGGACACCTCTCCTCTGAAGGGAGGAGCTAACTACACTGAAACTGGAAACAGCTATTGTTTAGAGTTTCTGTCTGTAGGCTAGGTCTATTGAGCTACACTAAGTGTGCACTGTGCCATACTTAGCATATTCATTCAGCTCTTAATGGGAGCTTTCACACCTATTGGCACCCATAGCTCAATTGTTCTCTTTGTTTCCGGGAGCTTTCCACCTATTGGCACCCATAGCTCAATTGTTCTCTTTGTTTCCTTTGTTTGCTTTGGGCCTAAGGATGGAGTTATAGATGCAGGAAAGATGATGTCTAAGACCCCCATTCCTTCTCAAGGAATGGACCTTGCCTACATACAGAAACTGTAAACAATAGCTGTTTTCAGTTTCAGTGTAGATAGCTTCTCCCCTCAGGTAGATATAAGGCAGTGTCCACCAGCAATCTGACCAGAACTGAAGAAGTGGCTTGGATGAGCAGCGAAACGTCTTCACTCTTACAACTTTTTATCCAGTTGACAGTTTTTACTTTTGGCTTTTACTATGGATTAGACCTGGACGACTGAGGGATTACACAGACATACTATTAGCCTTAATAAAGCATGAACAAGGACTTAATTCACAGTGAACAAACAGATTATTAAAAAAGATTCAGACTTCGGACTCTGGCCGGTCAAAAAGACAGTTTTATACATGCAAATAGGCCTGTCACAATACACATTTTGAAGTCGCTGACGAAAATATAGATTACAAACGATACACAGACAGCTACGGAGAGCATATCTTTCTATTTAACCACCAGTTGACTACACCATATATGTCACGTCATTCAATTTCAGATCCACACAAGGCCCCAGAAGTGGTTGCTTTGATACATAGCGAGATCGTTCTTCTGGAGTAGAAAGGTGGTTAGGAAGGGGGCGGGTTGCGGAGTAGTTTCATGGGATAAAAGCCGTAAGAAGCCGTTCTCTCTGCCCTGGCCTTTCGGGGCGCATCATATCCCATTAAAAGAGCTTTGTCCTGGGATGAGGATGCTGCTGGCGCCCCTCTACAATCCCATTACAGATCATAAAGGGAGCTGGGGATGTGGCCTGAGAGCACTCCCG
>KN470022.1:35176-72385 GCA_000787095.1 Periophthalmodon schlosseri
GTGTTGTCTCCGACGCCACTTGAGCTAATAGGTTTTTAACTTCAGGTGACTGTTAGGAGATCTGTGTTGTGGCGCTGGTTGTGGTTAGGATTTGTGCTTCATCGGTTTGGCTTAAGATGTGTCAGAGGTGAGGGTTGTTTGAGCCGGGCTTAGTGAGACTGGTTCAGTGGAGGGAGAAGACCAAAGCTTTATCCTATATCCTCCACATGCTTACGTCTTCTGTCTTCCCTGCATTGGGGTTTTTCATCTCTCTGCCAGCTGGCCATATTAGAACTCATAAATCAAAGTAAAGAGGTCCACAAGGGCATCTAAGGTAATAGACTGTTAAGATGTATGCTTTAAAAGGAACGCATTAGAGCTTGCTTAATCGATATGCTTTTATGTAGCTATTTATTAACATGTGCGCATAGGTATCTACAGGATGCATAAAATTAAACCAATATAACATTTGAATAGAGGAGACATTTCTGTCTCTAGTGGCCAGAATGCTCACATGCGAGGCACGGTAAGTGTATTTGTATTGCACAGTTCATACACAAAGTAATTCAAAGTGCTTTACAGAATAAGAAAGACATTGAAATCACAATAGAAACAAATCAAAACATAAATAATCATCATAAAATGAACATTAAAAGAGAAGAGTGCAGAAATAAAAATCTTTCAGTCATATGCACAGTTAAACAGAACCGTTTGTCAAAGTAGAGGCCTGTCTCACATCTTCAAGAAACTGTTCCAGGTTTTAGCTGCATAAAACTGAAAAGCTGATTCCCTATGTTTAGTCCTGACTCACCACGCTTTTCTAATGTCAAAAATCTGGACCTCAAAGTCGTAAATTAAACTGAAAGAACACGCTGCAATGTTAAGTAAATGCCAAAAGTCTCAACAAGATGAAGAGAAGAGTCAGTGAGTCAGGAAGAAGTCACATTTATTATGTGTTTAATCTTTCTGAGTAACATTAGTCAACTAAAACGTCTGGCTCTAACTGCAATAATCCTACAGTCATGATTTTAATACACATTTTTAGACAAATCCTACAGGTGAATGCAGGAAATATATACAGATTGATGCCTTAAAAACACTTCCTATAATGATAACAATTATAATAAAAAATATAAAATAAAAAAAATGAAGACTATTGTAACATGTTTTATCCAATAACCATAACTGATGACTACCACCAGTGATGTTATATAATCCCAGTATGTTTACATTAGATGGCTGTATAGACACAATGCACCAAAGTACATCTCTGACATGTTAGTGCCATATGAACCATGTCGCACTCAGGGACCGGCCTCCTGCTGGTGCCCAGAGTCAGGGCTAAACATGGGGAATCAGCGTTTCACTTTTATGCAGCTAAAACCTGGAACAGTCTTCCTGAAGATGTGAGACAGGTTTATACTTTGACAATATTCAAATCCAGGCTCAAAATGGTTCTGTTTAGCTGTGCATATGACTGAAAGGTTTTTATTCTGCACTCTTCTCTTTTAATGTTAATTTTATGATGATTATTTGTGATTATTTATGTTTTGATTTGTTGCATTGTGATTTGAATGTCTTTCTTATTGTGTAAAGCACTTTAAATTACTTTGTGTACGAACTGTGCTATACAAATAAACTTGCCTTGCTTTGCCTTGCCAAAGAATTGGTGGTGGAATGTGGTGGTGTCATGCTGCCAGATGTGAGGCAAGAGCCAATTTTCCCCATTGATTACACTGTATCTAAATTCACAGATGTTCAACCTGCTCACTTCTATTGGTGACTGAACCTGATAATTCTCTAAAGTCCACAAAAATCTGCATTTTAATTATGTTTATTTTAAGTCACCCCCATCTATATTGCATTTCATTGGCCAATAGAATCTTGTGATGTCATCTGAAACCCAGCCAAAGAAGGTGAGGTTACAGAATTGTGTGCAAAACATTGAGTTGTGTATTCCCTATTGAGAATGCAAATAATGCATACCTAAAAAAAAAAAAGAAAACAATTTGTGGAGATGTGTTCTAGTATGAAATGGAGCCTATCCAAAATTCGCATTCAGATCATGTACAGTACGCATTTGTGCACATACCTCGCTTTGAGCTACACTACAGCACCAAGGCCCTCATATAAGCATCCCCATTAATCAAACAGGCAGCTCCACACTTTTTCTTTTTTTCTTGTGTTTTTTTTTTTTTTTTAAGAACAACCAAGTGGCATAAATAACTCAAACACCAGGGGAAAGAGCAGAAAGACAGTGCTCAGAATGTAGTCGGAGCAAGACGGATCAGACAGTGTCACCTTGAGTCGTTCTCATTAACACAACATTGAGACAAGAATAATTAATCCCATCAAAGAACATTGTCAAGGTGTTTATCAGTCTGGCAGTACTATCCAGATCTGATGTTTGAACCACGGCTGCTCATCTCATCTGGCAACAGGCAACAGACCCTCGTTCAAAGCCTTGAGAGACAGCCAGATATAATAAGACCTCATGGCCACATCACTAAAAAGCCTGGGTGTAGATATATGTCACAATACAGACACGATACTGGAAAACCGATGGGTGAAAAGACAAAAGATAACTTCAGATAGAGACACAACTTGGACAGAAAGCCTCCAAATCCGCAGCTTGTGGTTGGTACGTGTTGGTTTGTACCGGTCGGAAAGTTCGTGGGGGTGACAGTGAAGATGGATATGTGCATTTCAGTCAACAGACAAGCTATGGAAGATTGACGAGTGAAAAACAGCAGGTGGTTAGAATATACTTGACTGGTTTATAGTCTGATTAAACTGAAACTTAAAAAAATATAAAAATAAGTAAAGTAAGACAGCTTTATAGCGACACGTTTATTGCAGTACAGTGACAAACGTGATATATAATACGGACTATGTTTCATTACTGTTTGTTAATCTGCCGTTAATCAGAAATCGCGGATACAGTTCCTTGCTATACATCTTTTAATAATAATAATAATAATAATAATACATTTTACCCATTCTAGACACTCAAGGTCGCCTTACAACAACAGAATATGTTCCAGACTATGGCAGATCCTCCCAGTCTTCAACGCAGTTTAAGACTAGAACGAAAAACCAACTCTTCTCCCTGGCATTTAATACTAGCTCGACAGGATATCTTGGTGTTTTTTTGTTCTTTTCCTATGTATTGTGTTATATTTGTTTTTTGTTTTATGTGAAGCACTTTGGTAGGCTGATGTTGGTTTAAATGTGCTGTATAAATAAACTTGAAATACAAAAGCATTATCATAGAACAAAGTTAAATATAAAGTTAAAAGCATATGGTTAAAATGGGACAGTGCAGCTATAGTCTGGTGGTGTGGTGGAGTGAATGGGCCAGTCTAAACAGATGCATTTTGAGTTTGAGGATTTGAAGTGTGGGAGTGAGTCGGTGTTGCGGGGGTCAGGAGGGAGGATGTTCCAGAGCTGAGGAGCAGTGGCCTGTCTCGACCGGCCAGACAGTTTTTTTAACCATGATTTGAAACAACCTTACCAGTATAAAGCATGTCACTTATTAAAATGTATTGCATTTTATAACACATATATTGAATCTATTTTTGAATGACTATGTTTACATGCGCACCAAAATTAAATTATTATCAGATTTGTGGCGTTAGCAGGTTATTCATGAAAACATCTGTGGTCAGCTTGCAACTAATGCGATTTTTCTGACTGTGCAGGTGTTGACAAGGAAAATTATGCAAAAAAGTGCAAACTTATGTGGTAAAGACAAAAATAAAAGAACATGTTAAAGACGAATTAATAAATATAATTAGGCGCTGATGACCAAAATCTGATCTAATAATTGATTAATGTTATTCATTTTACTATTGATATTTTGAACTCCGTATTGCCCATAAATACATCATAACATTTTGAATCCATCTATGACCCAAGATGTCTATGTACGTGCAAATCAGAGACTCACGATTTACCCATTCCCTTAAAGTCACACAGCTCACATGTCACCGTCAGCCCGACAACCGCCATGCCTTAGCTTCATTTGAGAGAGGTCAGGGGTCATCTCATTAAAATGCATTCATCTGCGGTTGTCTCAGTGGAACGCAGAGGTGAATGTCTGGCATTGGTTAACCCTGTGGAATAAGCGCTATCCGCTTCGCTGAATCTGCTCCATTTCAAGCTAGGACTGTAAAGGACTGGGATATAGGTTAGCGGTGGTCATGTGACGTGTAATCTTACATTGTGATGGTTTAAAACATACATTAGATAAAACAGAAGAGCTACATTTGGAAGCAATTGTTCCATTTAGCTTGGCGCAATTCATGACTTATTCATATTTGTGCATTTTGGAGTAACTGCTGACCATTTTTAGAACTTAAGTCAGATCAGCGAAGTTCTTTTTGACCTCATTTCAAAATAATAAAGTACACTAGATATGGATTGCTACACTAAATTACAATATAAAAAGTCTGAATTGTAGTAGGAGTTTAATAGACTATAGCATTTAGTTGTTATAGTCTTCCACTCAATTTGCATTATCATTTATGTTCAGTTTGGTTGAGTACCTTTACTTCTACATCTCCAAAATACCTGCAACAGAACTAATACAATAAAAGCAGTACTACTTACACAAATAGACTACTTTTATACCTTTAAATGATTCACCAATGTTCTGCTCTATCCTGCAATACATTTTCATTTGGAAAAAAGTAGTTGGAGGCCTATGTAATTTTTCTAATATGGTTTAGCAAGTTAACTTAAAAAAGAAACTTCAAACTGCATGGGACTTTTTAACAATAGCAGTGGACACTTCATGGAGACATTCACTTGTTCCATATTAGAAAATCCTAAAATGGTGTTTCTATGCAAATGTATCAGGTCATTGTCTTGACAATTGCTACTCTGCTGATTAGAAGCACTCCAATCAGAGAGCTACATTTGAATCGTCTTACTTCTGATGATGTCGTGTCTTTTACAAATATGAGAGGAGGACCGAGAACAGATCTAAGCACCAGTGCGGATAACACTTACCACTGACAAAAACTCACAACGAGCCCTATCCACTAGAACAGGTCTCATCTCTGCAGTGTCACCAAATCACTCCTTGTTCACTCTAACTCTGTGACACATGCACTTGATCATGCAGCAACATCGATCAGCAGTACCAAGGGCCAGAGGGGTCCGCCGAGGGGCCCAGACATACAACGCTCTGCTCCGTCCAGTCAATTGATCATAGAAATGCATAAATAATACAGTGGCATGTCGTTCTGGCTTGTCATTGATTTTCCCATTAGCGGCTGATTGATACAAGCTTTAAATGTCACAGGGCCCATTGATTGGCGGTGACTCCGTGTCACTTTTCCACTGGCTTTGGAGCTTTCCACCTGCACGCTGTATTAAGTGAAAGGTCAGCAGGTGCAGAGTGTCAGCAGCAGTGTACAGCTCCGCTCTCTCGGTCTTATTCAGCTGCATTCACCGCAAGTTTCAGCCTAATGGAGGTTAAATGAATGACTTCTATTGAAAAACGCAGCGTGTTGATGACTGGTTGAGAAAGCATATATCAATAGGTTGAATTGACAGATTCAAGAAGAGCTATTTTAGTTAAGTACCCGGCTTTAGTGTTGTAATTGAGTCGAATCAGATCAAAATCAGCACTGTCTGCATTGAATAATAATGTTTTTGGTTTTTTTTAGACTTGAAAAAATAGGAAGTATAGGAGCTGTAAGCAGTGCTGATTACGCCCTAGCTTCACTTCACTGATTATGTGCAAAAGGGTTTCTGAGAGCTAGGTACTAGTTAGATGGATCCTTTCACAGTTTGAAAATTAGGTAATGCAGTTTTAAAGAAGAAAAATTCTGCTTTGTTAATGCTATTTAATAATTATCACATATGTGGCTCCTAAATTTACTTTGTACTGTTCAAAAACACAGAACTAATTCTCTGCTGCTGGCTCCGCCTCTTCATAGAAATCAGTATTTTTTTGGTTTTCTTTTTTAAAATTTAAAACAGTTACAATTTCTGAACATTGTTTGAACATTAATTAATGATCTGGAATCTGAATATTTCAAAGAATTAACTAAAAGGCTGTGGGCGTATACAGGCTGCGTCACTTGTCAATCTCAAATCACTTTTTTAAATTCAATTTTAGCTGGTGATGATTTGCTACGGCTATTGGGTGACAGTAGCTCGTAGAGTTGGTAGAGTGTTTGTTTACTGATCCGGAGGTTAGTGCTTCGAATCCTGCTCTGGACGTAAACATCATTGGTTGAGCGATGCGATTCCAGCTCCCACAGATCAATGCTGTTGTTGTGTCCTTGGGCAAGACACTTAACCCACCTCGCCCCCAGTGTCTGCGTACACTGGTGTATGAGTGTGTGTGTGAATGGGTGAGTGGTTCCTTGATGTTAAAGCGCTTTGAGTGGAAAAGGTAGAAAAGCGCTATATAAAAATGTGACCATTTACCATTGCTATAAAGTAATGCCAGATTGGTAAGTTAATACATTATATTATATTGAACCACTCAACAAATTTACTTCTGATTCTGGAAATAACATCCAAGTTACAATGTCTCATTAGTCTCGGCTGGAGCTTTTTATTTTTGGAACAATTTAAATTATTTAGATTTGCCTTACCACAATTAAGTTAACATCTGTTTGGAAACCTCGGTTAGTCTGGTGCGGTGTAAAATTCTACACTGGGGGCTTAGGAATGACAAAAGATGTGGGAGAAGTATTTGGACACGGAATATTAAAAGTGTATCCATCTTTTAATGAGAAAACCCTCCCTATAGAGCTACAGGCGAGACAGGCTTAACACAGGCTCCACAATAATCTAACTGTATAAAGATACTCCAGACTTTGTGAGTCAGATGGAACTGTAAAGTGTGGCCAGTAGCTAAAGCGCTCACACAGGGGGGTGCTCTGTCAAGGGCTCCTCGGGGAATACGAGATATTTTGGTTTAGCTGTTTTGCTTTCTATGGTCAAACAGAATCAAAACCGCACACTCACTCACATTCAAGGCTTTAGATGTGTGAATAATGGCATTGCTACAAATAATTATCCGTTTTTTTAAAAATACAGATTTCAGCCAGACATCTCAAACTACATTTTATATATTCATGGGTTTCAGCTTTTATGCAACATTTTGAGGACCTTTTTTCCCCCATTCAAAACAAACAGCATTTTATTTTAAATTTCATTTTTAATCACTATGGCAACAGTCCTAATTTTTCATCATTCGGAAACCCAAGGATACTATGTATATACTATGTCTACAAAAGTCACCGATGTGTTCAGTCGTATGGTTGGGCTTTAAATGGTAAATGGTCACATTTATATATATAGGCACCTTCAAGGCACTCAAAGCTCTTTCAAGGAACCACTCATCCATTCACATAATCATTCACACACCAGTGTACGCAGACATTGGGGACGAAGGGGGTTAAGTGTCTTGCCCAAGGACACAATGAAAGCATTCATCTGTGGGAGCTGGGATTGCACTACCAGCCTCAACCAATGAAGTTTATGTTGAGAGCGGGACTCAAACCGCCAACCTTCATCAACTGAGCTAATGTCACCCCACTGAGCTACTGTCGCCTTTAGGAGATTTTTATACAATGAACCAACTTTTTGGAATTACCCAAGACTGACTTCCTCTCTTCTTGCCATGGCCACAACTTTAGATTGTCCTGTCTTTTAATAAATAACCTAACCTTTTTAAACATGTGTGGACTTCATTTTGTCCGAGACTTGGCTTAGTTAATGACAGAATATTGGGTTGTATTTGGTGCTTACTTTGATGCCTTTTTTAGCTTTAATGCAAAAAGATATACTTTATTTACTCTTCTGTTAAGCTCTGGAGGATGCCATTCCAACCGGAGCTTCCCTGGGGCAGAATGACAGGAATGTGGAAACCCAAGAATCCACAACCACATCAAACAAAACAACCATCAAGAGTCAAGTGTCTGGCTCAAGGACACAGCCGTAGAATACACTGCCAACACAGCACAAAACCGATCCACCTTTTCCAATAACAGAACACACAAGAAGCACATGTTTGCAGACGGGATCAAAGCAGCACTCGGCTCAAGCCCTCAGACATGCTAACGTTTATGGAGTCAGCCTTGGCTAATGGACCTGTGAAGAGCATCAACATCTGCAGTGGGGTGGCCAGGAGGAATGTGCTAGTTAATGAAGCAAGGGTCTACACTTTTCCTCTGGCTTTCACTTCGGTCGCCGATCGTTTAATGATCCTCTTGCTGCCTATTTACGGAGCCGCTCGGTGAACATAACACAGGTTAATAAAGTAGAGGTCAACCCTTTATCGCACCTGCCCACTGCTGTTTTCCCCATAACCTATACTGTAACTCATCCAGGCTCTGCTCATTAATGATCTACCCCCATAGGGCCAATACTTAGGGCCAGGAACGCTGCACTCGCTGTTAATGCCTTGATTCCCCACGGCACATGCGCCTGATCGCCAATTTATTTCCAGTGCCACGGTGGGTATTTATTTCATGCTAATAGCTGGAGTTTCACTGGAGGGGGGAAACAAGTGAGCAATGTATATTACAGGGGGAACATGCCAAACAGGAAAATAACATCCCAGAATATTGAGAAAGCAACAACATTGGATAAAGTTTGGAAGGTGAGCTCAAAGACTTGGGAAAGGTGTAGGATATGGTATACTGAATGTGCATTTTGAGCATGGGATATTTTATTACAAAGTGCGACATTGAAAACCTGTAGCGACACAGGCCTATAGACATAACTTGACAGAACTTGTGTGACAGAACTCATTTTAGTTCATATCTTTGGTTTTGTTTACGACTTTTGTTCAGGGTAGCGCACTGAAAAAGCCTCTTCTCAACGATTCTAACAAATTAAAAATAAACTCAGAATTAATCCACTAACCACTATCAGCCCACGCAATGATATGACGCACATACTAAGTTGCATGCTATCTAAACTGAAAATACATGTTCGTGTGGTGTGCTTCGTGTTTGTCAGGACCTTGGACAGCTCCTCCCTTTGTCACAGGGTTAAATAGAGCCAGACACAGGCCATTCACATCTCAAGGCTAATGCAGCACATTCCACAAGTGAAAAGTAGCTCTGCACAACAATCACTGGACCATGACCAGATGTACCTCTAGTAGTCTATAATGTTAAACCTGTATTATTCGCTTTGAAAAAATTGTTTGTCCTTCCTGCTTTTTCACTTCTAAATTTTGGCAGTATACACTATGACCAAATTTCCATAAGAATTGAAATGGTGCCAACACAATGCTCAAACTGAGATTCAAACTAAGATCTAATTTAATTTATCTATCTAATGAATCTAATTTAATTTTACATGTACATGGAACGCTTTCAGAAAGAAACTGAAAAGTGTCTGAAAATAAATGGTCATGGTCACATTTTTATATAGTGCTTTTTACACCTTCAAGGCACTCAAAGTGCTCACCCATTCACACACACACTCAGACACCAGTGTACACAGATACTGGGGGGCAATGTGTGTGTAGCCCAAGGACACAACAGCATGACAACATTCATCTGTAGGAGCTGAAATCGCACCACAAACCTGTGGGTCAGTGGATCTGACGGCTCTACCAATGATGTTTATGTCGAGAGCAGGATTCTACCAATTCTACTGTCGCCCCATAAATTCTTATCTGTAGTAAATTGCGTGACTTTAGGATTGTATTTTAGGGTGATTTGTAGACTAAAAAAGTAGAATCGTAATATTGTCTAAGTGCTGAGTAAATTGAAGTCTTTGAAAGTTTGTTAAAGATGCACTGTGCAACTTTTCTGGTGAAGCGTCTTCCACACATTTGTCTCAATGGAGAAGGTACTTTGCCTAGAATGTTCCACAGTATGGCGTTAAATTTTCCATGGGGACAAGCAGGTAATACTACCAGGCCAAGTTACAGGTCAGATCTGTGGCGAGACAAGCCCGCTCAGCGTAAGAACGCATGTTTTTCAAGGTATTTTGGAGCAATAAAACACCTCCAAATCTAGGATAGCGATGTTTAATGTTTAACGTGAAAAGCAATATGCTCTCCACGGAGAAGAGCAGGCGGAAGACCCTCCACTAGAAAAGTTACATAGTGCACCTTTAAAGACCTTTAATGGGGGGTAGGGGTGCAGCATCATTTGCTTCATTGTTTTTATGGTAAAGGAGTTCAAACATTGGCTCCCTGTGTCCTGAGGAAGTGCTAAAGTGCAGAGAAAATCCTTTAAAGAGCAAAATCTCATGTGCTTATCTCTCTGTTTGCCATTTTAGCACATGTCTTTGATGCACCAGTGTAATCAATACAAATCTAAAAGGGCTTAGTTTACCCGGCCTTTGAAAATGTAATCCAATCCTTGACTTGTACTTTCCTCTTTGTTTGTCTGCTAATAGACATATTTTATCTGGCAACACAGGAGAAATACGCAGATTCACTAGCTGCGGTTGGATGAACACGAGAACAACTCAATCTGAAAAGCACATTAACATTCAAAGCACACATCTCATTATGGCCATACAGCAACAGGGAACTACATCTGCATACATTTCTCTTAATGCTTCTCAAACTGTGGTACACGTAATTCTGGTGGTATGTGGACCTTTAAAGATAAAGTTCAAGTCAAGATGTTGCCTCTCCAGAGATCTGACCAGTAACTTGGTTTTACGGCGCCCCTTGGCTCCATAGAGATATAGATACGTTTAAAGCAGACCTATTATGCAAAATCGACTTTGTAGAGCTTTTAACCATGTTATAGTTGTTTCCCCTCACCATTTACTCACCCAAAGTTGTATTTGGAGTGATGCGTGCATGTTTGAGCATATTGCCAATCAATCTCCATTTTCACCGCCACCGGCATACGCCCACTGCTCTATATTAAGCTCTGTTAATGCCATTTGCCAATCAATCTCCATTTTCACCGCCACCGGCATACGCCCACTGCTCTATATTAAGCTCTGTTAATTGCTCTGTACTTACTTCGTTCTCCAATTTTATTTACTTAGTTGGAAATACACACAGGATTCGTCAGTGTTGCGTAGTCATTTTGGTACAAATTTTAAAAAAAAATCCGCTGCTTGCTATAATTATCCGCCGCTATCCATCGTAGGTGCCAGCTCTTGTTGTGGTGACGTTTACGGCGACGTCAGCTCCCATTGGGTCGCAGTTTTCTAACACTGATGTCAGCGGACTTGTTTCTTTTATCAAGCCGTTTTAGATTAATATTGCGATTTAAAATTATAACATAATGATCCACTGGTGTCATAGATTATAGCTATATAGCAGACACAAGCACAGTAGGTCTTAACATCAACGCCATAACATCTACTAGGAGACCAGCAGGTAACAAACTCTTCACCAGAAAAGTTACATAATGCAGATTTAAGTTGCTTTGGCTCCTTTTTCACCTCGGCTTTATACAAATTTTAATCCAATGAAGTAGTTATTTGTCAAAACAAACGGTGTGATCATTTGGAAATCACTACAAACCTATAACAAAGCCGGTCCACTTGTACTCTGCGATGTGCTTTGATGCGGCGTGGATTCGTTAATAATGAATTCTCGCTCGTACATCTCTGGCTGAGGCGTTCCAGGACGCCTCTTCCGACTGCAAAGGGCTTTAATGATTGATGAATTGATCAATTTCAGGATCCGGATGTGGAATGGAAGACACCATCATAGCTGCAATAAACAACGCACGACACTTAATTAGGCCCAATAAAAGTTGATGCCATTGCACTTCTTTGATTGCTCCCCTCATCCATAACTATGTATAATGATAAGTGCTGGGACTGGAGATGAGTTATGCTTTAGTCATAACTTATTTAGGCACTTTAGCATCATTATATCCCATGTTAGCAAGTGTCTTACTGAGAAAGATGGGAGTTTTAGTTTTTAATATGCAGAAAGGCATTTAAAAGCTTTTTGAGGAGTGCAGAACTCCACCAAGCCATTAGTTCTATCTTGCAATGATAAAATAATATGAACCGAGAATCAAAACAAAATTCAAAAGGATCTGTCCGAGCTCAATTGTCCCAGTTGTATGGACATGGTGAAAAGGTTTGGTCATAACTCACAAAATAACGAAGTAGGAACGCACTGCACTGATGTTACACTCATTAAGGTAAGTGCTTTATCACCACACGCGCATATTGCTGGGTTTCACAACTCTCTACAGGCCGATGCTATTTAATACAGATAGGGGGCAGCAAAACAGAGAGAGTACAGGTTTTTGTTGAGATATGGGGAGGTATAGTCAGAAATAGAAATGATCAGTTTCAACATTTGTGAATTTACCTTTTAAATCTTTCTCATGAAAATAATGTTTAATATATTGAAAAATCTGGCTCTTGCACTTCCCTCTCAGAGTATGACAACATCACACTCTAGAGTCTGAAAACTGCCTTTAGCCACAAAAGAAGATGAAAAATAAATAAATAAAATCGAAATTATTCACAAATTCAAATCATACTGTTTGTATATCCACCAACAGAAACAAGGGGAGTATAAACAGTATCGGCCAATTTTCACAATTACAAGATATACAAAATGACGTATATACCATCTACTAACTATGTGTAGATAGTTTATATGATGAGGAAACAACACTTAGACTCGATAGCAAGGCTTTGGGCCGATGAAGTGTGTGACAATGATAAGAGATGACTTCAATTAATATTCAATTAACCCTAATACAAGCCTTAACTAAACTCAATTTAAGATCATTATTAAACCCAAAGCATGTCTTTAAACTTTCCAGGCACATATCCCACCATAACAAAGCTTCAAGGCGCATACCAATCTTGCTTCTATAAAAGCCGCACGTTCAGTTCAAAATTTATGAATCAATTATAATCCGAAATGCATCTGTCTTGTAAAGTTGCCGTACAATTTCAAGCGTTATTCATTCATTCCGTACTCGATGGTGGTAAGCTGCTATTTTAGCTACAGCTGCCCTGGGGTAGACTGATAGAAGAAAGACTGCCAACCTGCGCCATTGGCCTCTCTGACCACCACCAACTTACTTACACATTCATACTCACACTATTTTTCAATTACCAAAGTGCTTCACATAGACATTACAGATAACACGATCCATAGGAAGAGTATAATACAACACCAAGATATCCAGACTTGCTAGTTTTAAATGCCAGGGAGAAGAGGTGGGTTTTCAGTCTCTGGGTGGAGTATAGGGCTGCAGTGACTCCCTCAAATATAGTGGACCCATAGAGTGCAGACATTTAAACATAGTCAATAACATTTTGAATTGCTCCATTGTACCATAGGAGCTGATATTATCAAAACTGACTGATGCCGAGTGCTTCAAAACTGCGTCACGTGTTTATCAAATGCAACCATCACAAACGAGCCAATGCACGTTACATAATTAATACCCACTCATTAGCTGTGTTTGAAAACTTGTATAAATATTGAAACAAAAGCTCCAGCTGGTCTATTGAGCCCAAGTGTAATTTGCCTTGTTTTTACACAAACAAATCTGGGAGCCCCATCCACAGCCCACAACCTGTTGGCTACTGCACAGACCTGCTGCTACAGTGCAGAGGTTCAACACACAATTCTATCATTGTAATAAAAAATCCCCAAATAGTGAGCTCCGAGCACCTCCTGTCCCGCTGCTTTTTCCATCTCCAGCGGCAGCAGCTGTGTAGTGGGGAGCCTGCTGGGTTCTGTACTGGAGCTGCACTCAACAGACTCTCCACACAAATGGATTAACAATGTGGCTTTTACACTTGCAGTTGGAACACTTTTAGCAAACTCATCAATGAAGCACTTTGAGTATGTGGTGTTACTACAATATCCTATATACCAGTGTTTTTTTTTTAATAGTGATATAAATGATGTTTTTTTTCCTCCTTTGTATTCATCATTAAATAGACCTACCCTATTCATTCTTTAGTCTCATTTTAGACCCAGTTTATCCCTAATTAAGGCCTGATACAGTCCCGATTTAAGTCTAGTGGGACTTGGAAAAGCTTTGTGGTAGTTTGCGTGAAAAGTTTGAAAACCACTGAACTAACAACGAATATTCCACCAAAAACCACAAATGTTGAGAACAGATCTTGCAAAGTTAGCAAACTTTTTAGAGAAAAAGTTTGTCTCAAAGAAATTGTCCTAATTTAAATTGTGTGGCCACTCTCATTCTCAATACAAAGTACCAACTGAAAATAAGGCGTCTGTTCAACTAATAGAATTGAAGCAAGTCTACGTTTCGTTCCAATCTTTTTATGGACCACATAAATTGCTCTGACTGTACAAATGTCTGCACTAACCCAGTCTGTATTGCATAGTTTTATTTGTGTTGTCTATGCATCTATATAATACGAATTGAGTCTAAACCCCAAGCAATCAAGAAATACACCACTTCAAAACCAGGATAATTTAAGTACTAAGCCAAGACATAGCAGTGATCTAAACTTCATTGCCAAAAAATCTGTAAATGTCATTCAACCATGACTTGCGGATAAAAGAAGCCTTCTGACCGCCATAGAAGAGCTTTAAAAATCTCCCATTCAACCAAATGCCAAGTATGTTTTTCAATACCTTTCAAGTATTTTTCTCATTGCATTTCATAATCCAGCATCACTGCACTGCTCCAGCCAGTTCACCATTAGCCAAACAGTTTTCTTTCTCTATGCATATTTGTCAGCAGGGGGCTTCTCTCATCTGTCTACCTCCAACGGGGACCAGCCCTGTGCATTGCTTTTGTCTGTCAGGTTCACTTGCATTTCCCTATCTGGGCCATCCTCCTTCATCAAAGTGATTAAGCAATTACACTGATTGTGCCGATGCTCGAGAACCAGGGAAGGACCCTCGAGTATTGAGTGCTAAAGCTTTCTTGGTAGATAACGGCTTAATTTGTGCCTAATCAAAAAATAAAGGCCCAGAGCTTTTATACTCTTCCAACCTCCACTGTGCAATGTGAGACTTAGGGGAATAACTATAAAGAGGTCCAGAGGGGGGACTTAAATATAGTATAGACTCTATATTGTTCATCACACATGCACTGGACTAGATGGGGTGTGGATAGGGACACGAGAGATGCAAGTGTCAGCTAGAGATATTAAAGAAATTAAAGACGCTGGGATAAAAACGATATGCAATGGGTGGGTTCTTCTGGGCTTCTAGTACAAAGAGATACCACAGAGCACACCAAGCCATATTCCCTTCCAATCAATACATTAATAATTGCATTCTCCAAACTCCAAAGCAAACTGAAGCAATGTGTCTTCTGTAAATAAACATACCCATTCTTAGTTTTAGAATGGTCATTTGGGTAGTGTAGTCTGTTGATTGTCGTGCTTTCTGCCTTGGCCATTGAGGAGAGATTCTCAATGGGACAAAAAACAACTTTAACATTTTTGTATCCTGACAACACTAGTTTCAATAAATAAGTATAAAATAGACATGTGAAATATTATCCATTTTGCAGCAATACCACAAGTAACCACTAGCACAAGTGACCACATAGAAGAACTTAAATCCATAACACATTGTTCCAAATGAATGTATCAATCCACTCTCTTTAAACACAAGTTTCAACACAGACGACTAAATATCTCCTAGAGAATGAGTAGTCATAACTTCATCCTTGCACAGAGAAGAATGTTTAGACAATCAAAAAAAAAAAAAAAATTAAAAATTAAACATTCTAGTAAAGAGTATATATATTCGCACAGATAAAGTTGTGCTTCACCGTGGACACTTTTAATCACATCTTCTAATCACCGCGTGTTAAAGTGAGCAGTTTCTCACATAGAGACAGGTGTCCACGCTTCACACGCAGCAGTAGAACAGACGCACAACTGTTGGCCACACATTAGTCACAGCAGCTAGCATTTGGAACATGCGTAAAGTGTGCGTAAAAAACATAAAAAAATAGTTACTCACCTCTGGAGGACATCTGGAGGAAAAGGCGGGGGTCTGCAGCTCGTATAGCGGCTGCGTACCGATCCTCTATCCCGGGCACCTGCGCCTTTTTCTCGGGTATGAGCCTGACCCTCAGGCGGCCCCCCTCCGCTCCCAACCACCACTCCACAACAGTAGTGAGGTCCATCTCCAGCGTGAGCACGGGGGCCTCCTCATACACGGACAAGCCCCCGCAGCCCGTCTTCACTAAATCCTCCCCGATCTCCACCACGACCTGGTTAGACTTCCTCGCTTCCAATTTCAGAACTTTGGACAGCGGCCGTTTGTGAAAGAACGGCAGTTGCCCGTCAGAAACATTTCTCTGCGTGGAATCAGCCACAAAAGTCGAGATGATTTTCTGTAAAGGTACGCATAGCATCCTTAAGTTGGCACGCACGGTGTAACAGCCACTTAAAGTCAGACAGTCTCCATTTAGGGGTCGTTTGATGAACTCCGCCAGGTAATAGCGCAACAGGGACGGCACCACGAGGTCCACGGCGAGGGTTTTCCGCTTGATCCGTGAGTCGTTGGTTTGGTTCGTGTTTCTTTTCGTTTCTCCGCTGCTTCCACCAACACTATTAGTAGCGCTGGTACTGATGTTCAATCCCGTGGAGAAAGAGGCATCCATTCCCGCTGAGACGCAGTGCAGACCGGCGAGAAATACCGCAGAACAAACCAGAACAACGCAAATCCTAAAAGCCATGTTTCAAGACTTTGATAAACCTCCTTTTCTCATCAAATCCTGTGTGATTGTGGCTTGAGTGTGAATCGATTATCCTGCGGGTCCTTGCGCTTCTTCTCCTGCCCCTGCTGCCGCCGCCAGTGCGCACCAAGACGAGCACAAGCAGCCTTCTCTCTCCTGTCTCTTTTACATTTGTCTGCCTGTCCAAGCGTCTTCCACGAGCGTGAAAAGTGCCATGTCCCTCCGCTCTGTGCGCACACACCCGAGGAGCCGACGCTTTTTGTGGCAGGTAGCTGGTCTCTCTCTACTCTTCCTCTTCAGGACGCTGATTGATATGCCGGTCTGCTCTGCTTCTGTGGATTTCAAAGGCTCGCTGTCTCTTGGCACAGTTGTGACGGCGGTACAAGTGGTCTCTGTGTCTGTCAGCAGCGGGATGCAGCGACGCTCTCCCCTTCCCTTCCTCTCTCTACCGCATCTGTCTCTCTCTCCCCCTCTCTCCTCTTTCAACTAAATAGCCAATTCGTTTATTTAGGGAACCAATTATAAAAGTATAAAAACACAGTTTGATATCTGGTCTCACGTGTATCCTTAAAGCGTCTCCTGCGCGCCAAAGTCTGCCTAGAAAATATTTGACGTCAGCGCACGCGGTTTTCATCCAACACGACTCCCCGTGTGCAACTCCAGTGGAGCCATAAGGCACACACACTCCCTCTGATGGGATTCATAACGAAGATAATTCTCAATGAATCACTGTGTGTCCGGAAATTACACAGCGGTGCGCCTTGCTGTTGTGTGCGAATGGAATAGTTTAGGACTAAATCCCAACTGACTCCTGCGAAACAATTTGACGCCACCATGTTCTCTTAAGACACCAAGAGTTCATTTCCTTTTTAATTTAGAACGCACACTCTCATCCCCCTCTCTCCTTGTCATAAACCTCAGTGAGAAAAGTTGGGCAGGCGATGCAATTACCGCTAGATGGCGTGAGCACACACACTTATGTAATTCAGCCCGGAGTCGCTCTGAGAAATCCATTACTGCTCTAATTGCTCTGGAATGTTTTACCGTGTCGCCGTGTTAGAACCTTATCTGTACAGACAGGATTAGGGCCATATGCGACATTGGTTATCATTAACTATTCATTAATTAAGCGTAAAGCCTACTATAGGGCACGTCCGTAATAATAAGACACCAAATTAATGCATTTCATTTGAACTGTAATTGGTATGAACCACTTGGTTGTTTTGTATGCTGTAACAAGTAAAACAGACACACTGACATGGATAACATTGGTTGAATTTAAAGTGGAAGAGTCATATAAATATTTGAAAGAATTTTTATGACGGAAGAGGTTGTAATAGTCTCATTTACATATCCAATTGCTCCTGACCTTGACATTTAGAAAATCATAGTTCCGGGTCAGGATTGGAAGATAAATTAGAATTAATGTGTAAAGGGCCTCTCAGCGATTAAGAGTTTAGAATTTTTTTTTTTTTTTGTGCAGGACTGGATGGTAACTAACTCCTGCTTTTTGCTATATTTACATAAAATTATTTGATTTCTTACTGTTACTAAACTGGAGCCTGTATAAATGAGTTAAACTTTGTGGTGCTAATAGTCCGTCCATCCATTTTCTTCAGCTTATCTGTGGCCGGGTCGCAGTCTAAGCAGGGACTTCCAGTCTTCCCCTACCCCAGACACTTCCTCCAGTTTCTCCTGTGGGACCCTAAGTTATTCCCAGGCCAACCGAGAGGTAATAATGTATATGGTATAATTCAATAGAAGGTGACATTAGGGGCATTGCAAGCCGTAGGATAATTAGTTGCATAAAAATACACCACATGAACTAATAATAAAACACAATGTGTCACTGAACCTCCAAAGGTAATGTACCTGATCTTTACAGTCTACAAAACAAGAAAAACACAACAAGTTTATTTTAAATGGTTTGCAGTGATCCAAAGTTATTCCTCACTCCATTCTGAGCATCTAAAGTATTCACCATGATGAGTCTGTAAGCACATTTGACTCTCAGAGACCAGAGCAGAGTTTTGCGCACTTCTTGATTCTCAGAGTATACAACGGTTTATAATTAGATGCAGACAGCAAAGAGCGGTCTCATTTCTACTTTAAGAGCTGCTTATACAATATATCTGCACTGGAATAAAAACAAAATTTGGAGAGAAAAGAAAAATCGAGTAAAGCCTTGTAACATTCTGTATGACATATTGGGCATGTTGTCACACAAGCTCGTACTGACAATGCTTGTATAAACCATTTACTTTGGACATGAGCAGAGAGCACTGATGGTAAGTGAAATTATGAATATATTTATCTTTAATTAATCACGGCACAGAGCCTGTAATTACCTCCCCAATAATAGAACTGTCTCTCACATGCCATCACTCTTCTCCATTCTTTTCCATTGCCTCTTTCATTTGTGCGTCACGTGGGGAAATCGCATACGATTTTATAATCCACAACAGTCCAACAGCTGAAAAAGTGCAGTGTCCCAGTTTTTGCTCGTCTGTGCTGTAGTGCTGAGTCATGAAATAAACAACACATTCCTCATTGGGATGAATAATAGTGTGTAGGTGTCACTGTGGTATTATTTAAGACTCCACAATGACATGCAACTCATCAGCATCAGTGAAGGGGAGATGCAAACCTGATGTAACCTGGCATTTAAAAGAGGGAGCTCTCCGAGGAAACCATGTGTGACGAGATGGTTCAATTGGTCTTATCTTACTTGGCAATTCAGTTACATTATAAACCTTTTCTTTACTTTTTAATTATTTATAAGAAACAAGATGTAGCTTATCTGGCAGAGTGGTCGCTACATGCTTGTCTCCATGGAGATGTTATTGCTTTGCCTGGAATGTTTCGCAGTATGGCATTAAATATATCTATTGTACCTCCATGGGGAAGAGCAGGTCAGATCTGTGGAGAGGCGAGCTCACTCACAGTGCGTATGTTTTCAAGACATTTTTAGAACAAAGAAACTAATAAAGAAACTAATAAAAAGATCATTAACTGATCATAATAGGCCCAAAAAGTCTCAAAATGTTTGAACTTTTTTAAATACAAACTTGTTTTGTGGTTACTTGAGAGATAAATCATATCAGCTACATAACACAGTTACATCAATTTTGTTTAAAGGAAATAAATGCTGTTTTCAGTCTCTGCACTGATATCGATTGATATCGGGTATCAGCAGATTAAAGCCATATTATCAAAATTGGTATTGGAACTGAAAAAGCTGGATCAGTGCAAAAATCGGTTAAAAGCTCCACTTTAAGCATCTGCTCACAGACATGATCCCCCACTACGGGCAAGGCTGCTTTTTTCATGTTTAAGTTTATTGTCAAAGTTGTCTAATGCCGGACAGTGATATCCTATATGAACAATAATTAAAGTTGCACCTGTTTGGAGTAATAATCTATAAAAGTCAATAAAAATGCTGACTAGTGATGAGCGGTTTTATTCATTTTACAGCAGTGCAGCGTGGCTTGTAATGCCAGTATTATTGCCTCTAATAAAAACATACAGCAAGGCATGGATTTTGATTGAAAATGATAATCTTCACCTGACTTACCCCTCACATTCCCATGCATAAGGCTCACAATTGGAATAAAAGTCAGCGACAGTTCATTTGCATGTTATGGCTTCAACATGTGGCACAGAACGGGAGCTCAAAGGATCAGAGGCTCGTGCAGTGCAGTGAAAACTTTTGTTCTATATTCATAATGCACCCAAGCCACATCACTCAAGACTAGTTGTTTTATTCATAGAGGAAGAGAAGGATGCTAAACTATATTGAATACTTCATTTGCAAAGATTCATAAGAGAACAGCAACAGAACAATGTAACAGGAGCCAATGCATTCGATTGTGTGTACACAGACAAACAAAGTACAAGGAGGTATTCAAGGTAGCTGATGAAGACGTGTAGCATAGCATTTTTCATTTTAGTCAGTTTGCACGATCTAAACTTGTGTTTATTTTTAATTGGTCAGTGGATCTGATCTTCAAACCTGCTCATGTGAGGTGTTTGTGGTCTGCAGTAGTATTATTAAAGCTATTGCAAAATCTTTTTTTTTAAGTTTTCTACCATGTTATAACATTGTTCCTTCACCAGAAACATGCCTGAAGAACATTTATACATAATCCATGCATTTTTCCCTATTCAAACCCTCCATACCGTTAGCTCATCCATGGTCCCACACAACAATTCTCCATAAATATACAAAAGCATGATACAAAACTATACACAACAAGTTGACAAACCTGATGCGATGTGCTCTGAAGGGGAGCGATTTAGCATGTTATTTCTTAGCAATTAATACCCCATATAAGTAAAATAGCCCCTCTTTAAAAAGGTGGTCCAAGGAGAAAAGGTCCTATATTACGCAAAGTTGACTCCTATGAGCTTTTAGCCATGTTAGAATGTTGTTACCTCATCAAAAACATATCTGGAGTTTTGCTTTGTTTCATTCACCCGTGTTTGAGTAGCACTGCATTATTAAGCTGTCTACATCGCCAAAGCTCAAAATGCTCTGTTCCACCTTGTAATGTCATTAAATGGTAGTTTTCAAGTTAACAGCTACCTTTTACCTTTTGTTTAGTAGTTTAGCAATTCCAGAGCTGAAATTATTCAAATGATGAGATATGAGATATTAAATATGCAGGGTTTGTGAGTTAAAGGGAAGGCAAGTTTATTTGTATAGCACAATTCGTACACAAAGTAATTCAAAGTGCTTTACAGAAAGACATTAAAATCACAATACAACAAATCAAAACATAAATAATCATAAATAATCATCACAGATCAGAAGAGTGCAGAATAAAAACCTTTCAGTCATATGCACTGCTAAACAGAACCGTTTTGAGCCTGGATTTAAACATTGTCAAAGTAGAGGCGTGTCTCACATCTTCAGGAGACTTATGCGGCTAAAACCTGGAACAAACTGAAACGATGATCTCCATGTTTAGCCCTGACTCTGGGCACCAGCAGGAGGCCGGTCCCTGAAGTCTTCAGAGTGCGAGATGCGGACATGTCAGAGATTTACTTTGGTGCTAGGCCATGGAGAGACTTGTACACAAGCAGAGCTGTTTTAAAGTCTATTCTCTGAGCCACAGGAAGCCAGTGCAGAGACCTGAGCACAGGACGTATGTGCTCGTACTTCCTGGTTCTACTCAGGACCCGAGCAGCAGTGTTCTGGATGTACTGCAACTGTCTTAACGCTCGTCTGGAGAGGCCAGTGAGCAGGCCGTTACAAAGTCTAACCTACTAGAGACAAATGTATGGATAAGTCTCCCGAAGTTTGGTTTAGACAGTAAAGCTTGAATTTGTGCAATGTTTTTTAGATGGTAAAAAGCTGCAGATGTTATTGATTTGATGTGGCTGTTAAAATTTCAAGTTCGAGTCCATTATTACCCCAAGATTTCTAGCCTGATCTGAAGGTTTTAGAGAGAGAGATGACAAAACACAATTCCAGGTAGGTTTTTGATGAGGAAACAACATATATCAGAACATAGCATAATATGGGCCATTTAAAATTGCTATGAATCAAACTAATAATGGCCTAAATGTATTTACTTGTGTATGCGCATCTGGTATATATGGTCTTAAGCAATGAAATAAGTTTTTTGCTAAACTTTTGAATACATTTCATAGTATCCAGTGTAAAGTGTCTGATCAAATTCTAATCAAAAGAAGGTGGTTTGGTTTGAATAAACTAGAAGACATTGATAAACTGCACTTACTTCCCGGTCATTACAGAATACTACAGTTTGAGAGCCGTTTAACCCAGCTCCCCGGCCACTGTAATTACTTTCTGATTGATCACTCATTTCCACTATACTCAGTCCTTGTGGAGAAAACGTACTGAGGCCCCCTGCTTTCCATTACCCACAATGCACTGTGCCACATGGAGCTGAATAACTAACTCTTGTCCATGTTTAGTACCCAGCGCACAGGTGAGTGTACTGAGAAATAAACGGCTGGTGAGGGAGAGGTGTAGGTGATGGAGTGCAGACAGATGTGTTCTTACAAAGGCCTGATCGTCCCTCGGAGCACCACTTTTCACAGCACGTGGCAAAGCTCATAAATCAGTGTACAAGCCCCCCCCCCTCAACACAATCGCTCTGTCGCCATTGCGCCTCACCACGAGACAAACCCTGGCTCACTGCAGCTCAAAATGATGAAAAATATTCTCCCAAACTAGACGTGGAAAGTAAGTAACTCAGGATGTTTGGTTCAGTGTCATATAGTATGCCTTATTCAAGCTTTATGATCTACATTGGGGAGCTTACGTTAGCCTTGGTATGTCGGCTGTGTACGGAGAGTCCTTGGGTGTCATAAAATATCTATGGAAAAGGACGAGACAAAAAGAAGAAGGAAATTCATGGATTCGAACGGCAGTGAATAGACAGAATGAAGTGAAATAAACAAAACACAAGTTTGAGTGTGTAAATTTGCCAAATTAAAGAATAAAAAAGCCAATTTCTGTCAGTTAGCATAGCAGCCGGGTACTAGTAAGAGGCGGCAGTGGCTCAGTTGGTAGTGTGTTCGTGCGCTGATCTGAGTGGATCAGATTGACAATTCAAATCCCACTCCCGTAGACACATACTGTCTGTAATTCAATGTATTTCTGTAAAGCCCAAAATCACAACAGCAGTTGCCTCTTAGGGCTTAACAGGATCATTGATTTAACCAACAGAAAGTTAGAAAATAAAACAGTGAAACAGACATTGGTCAATAGCAGACAGGCAGATTAACCAACAGAAAACAAGCAAATGGATAACTGTCTCAGAACAGACATTGGTAATAGCAGACAGGCAGATTAACCAACAGAAAACAAGCAAATGGATAACTGTCTCAGAACCTCCCCTGTCCTTAGACCGTCCTTCTCAGCAAAGAACAACTCAAAAGAAAAAAAAAAAAAAACAGTGGGAAGAAAAGAAACCACGAGGTGAACCCCAGTGAAGGAGAGATCCACTCCCATGGACGGGCAGGCTGCAGATGTGTCCAGGACTACACATGTGTCCAGGACTACACACGTGTCCAGGACTACACATGTGTCCAGGACTACACAGGTGTCCAGGACTACACATGTGTCCAGGACTACAGATGTGTCCAGGACTACAGATGTGTCCAGGACTACAGATGTGTCTCACCAGAGGACATAACAAGGGTCCTTGAGCAAGACACTTGACTCACCTCATGATATAATGAGTTAAATGATGTATTCTGTCCTGGACAACCTGATTAATTTGTATTAAAAAGTATTTTTAAAAATCCAGTCAAAGTGGAAAGTGCTTGTGCAACATGGGCAAGTTATTCTGAGGCACGGCCATGTAACAAGTGCAGCATTGAATTAACCAAACAAAGCAGACACGTTTTGTAGGGGCTGGGAAATGTAACTATTTGGAACAGGGCCTTTTGGATTGTGGATCACTCTGGTTCTGTCTCAAAATCTCCAGGGAAACAAATAACGAGTATTCCAAAATACAGACACAAAGGAGCCAAAAGCTTGTATTTATTCATTTTCTTGTCAACTACAGCCAGAAAAGTTTGAGGGGTGATAGAAAAGAAGAGAATGCTATTTTAAAATGCACTGAAGGAATACATATAGAGTGAGCGGAAAGGCAAATAAAATGCAGCATTTGAAGTAGCTAGAGGCATTAGGAGTGATGCTACTAGCTATTATTACCACTATTATCACTACTGATGGTAAATGGTCACATATATGGCAACACATTTCTACCTTCAAGGCACTCAAAGCTCTTTACATAACAAAACCACTCCCGCAATCACAGACACACTCATACATCAGTTTTTGCAGACACTGGGGGCAAGGCGGCTTAAGTGTCTCACCCAAGGACACAATTTTATTATTATTATTATAATTTTTGACGACGGTAGTGTGATTCAAAGCGCCAATCTTTGGATCGGAGGTCAAGCGTTCTACCAACTGAGCCTACTTCTACTACTCCTACTACAACTACTACCATGGCCTCTTATTTGACCCAGAAAATACATTATGAAAATACATTATGAACATTACAACACTTGTTTAGGTAAGTCCACTTAACCTGCCAATCGAATGCACAGTTTAGCGTGTGTTTATATGGCTTTCCCAACACATCTGTCATGATTGAGGAAACACCTGCTGCCGCGCTCCGGTCCCATCCTTCCCCGGTCTGTGACACTTTGCTCCATAAATCACACTGGTACACCTGAAGAGGAAAAATACGTTTTATAACTCGAGGAGAAAAGTTGGGCCTAGTTTTTGAGTACTTTTGTTGGCAGCTGTAATAAAAGGTCCCCAGTTCTTCCCCACTTCCAGGTGCAAAGGGGTTCTTTTTGATAAGTAACAATTCCCTGGGCAGTGGACATGAAAAATGCCTGCCTTTTAGCTGGAGTCTAGCGAGCCCTCTGCATGACCAAGGCTAACATTAATCATTGTGCTGTGGGCCCTGCGCTTACTTTAGCCAGGTACTTAGCATGTCACCAACACTGCTGACTTGTAAAAGAGCGTTAGCCGCATGCCAAGTGGACAAGCTAGCCAATGAAAACACGTTATGCATTTTTGGGGGGACCACTGCTAATCAAAAAGAAAGGGAGAACCAATCGAGCTCTAGCGGTTAACTCCCCGACCTGCCAAATTGCTAATGTAACATGCACAGTTTCACATATTACAGGGACATTTGAGGCAGGCAGTGCTGAGAAGTGGCAAGAGTTAGATAGGCTAATGGCACACATTAGTCTTTATAAGGCTGGAGATGGTGTGCCAGATTCTAGCCCGCTGCCATTAACAGGGAAAAAAGGAATTATGCAAAGTAAGGGTTCCGGAAAAGGTCAAAAGGGTACGTGTGAAGTAAGGCCAGGAAGTTAGTGTTCATTATGTGTTTGACCTGCAAGTTTTACAGTAGCGTTTTCTTAAAACTAATGTCAAATTTAAAATCCAGTTTCATACATTTACATGGTGGTGTTTTTGTGGAAGTGTTAAAGAAGACATCAGTGCTTTTCTTTGTATTTTGTTTTGTTTTTTACATTTTGTTCTTTGTAAACCACAATATTGATCTAAAACTGCTTAATAACAGAAATGGCTCTACTGACTTCCTGTTAAAAACTGCAGAACTGAAAAGGCCTGCGTCTTCACAGTGGCATTTCACCAAAACAAGCAACAGGTTTAAATTTACTTGTTTCTATTGTTGTAAAATGGCTTTTGAACCCTAGGTGTCTGACCCGGAAAAAAAAAAAAAAACGCAAGTAAGTGCAGAGAAGTGAGTGGAGATAGGGGGTGGGTGAAAACAGAAATTTTCTGGGCACTCAAGCCTCAAATGAAGAATACAACATTATTCAAACATCCATGAATCAATAGGAATAGAACTCGGTGTATGTTTATAATGAGGGAATACCGTTACAACATGGGAGCTTCAGTACTTTACATACATAATCTTGAGTTTCATTCTGGACTGTGTGGGCCTTGCATATAGTTACCTTATCTTGGGGATTTTTGTTCTGGTACTCTACTTTTCCCAATCAACACAAAATATGCGCAGTAGCTTAATCCTCCAGCTATAGACACTCTTGACCAATATCCTGGCTCAGAATCTAGAGATGGGTGCTTGGGCCTCTAACCTCTGCCCCTGACAGGCTGTTCCATGGGCACTGACGGATGAATATATCCAAAACATATTTAAATACAAGTTTCAAACAGTGTTATTCCTACCCAAACGCCTTGTGCCATACACTCTGAATGTGTTTGCGTGTGCACCGGAGTATACAAGGTGCCAGAATAAATAACCTATGATATTTTCCATGAATACATCCATTACTGGAGGCCGGGGGTGGAGAGAGAATAGTAATATCAAAGTGTAGCAGCTTTGTACTGTTGAGGGGTAGGCTAATTATAGTTTTAAAAAGACTATCACGGGTGTTTTAATACAGAATAATATGGGGTTATTTATAACAACTATGTTCCTAATAGGGCCTGTACACGATTTTTTTCCATGTGTTCAAGAAAAATGTGTCTTGCTCGAGTAGATATGTTGTAAGCAGCTCTTGAGGTCAAAATAGTGTGTGCCAATACCGGCGAAACTCCGCTCTAGTCTCTGAGAGTTGTGAAAAGCGCTTACAAACTCGCAGTGAATAATTAGGATGCTCAGACTGCATGGGTAAGTGAGGAGTAACTTTGGACCACTGCAAACTGTTTAAAATTAACTAGTTCGGTTATTCATGTTTTTAAAAAATTCAAAATCAGGTACAGCGCCTTTAAAGCAGAACTACCAAACTTTGCCAGAGACATTCTGAAATTTAAATCTCAACCAATTTGCCAACTGAAAATACTAACACTACACATGATGATCAAATTGAAAAGTAGAACAGGAATTTAAAGTTTTTTAAATAGATGTGAACCAGCTAACCTCCACCTTACTCTCACAATTAAATTAAAATCTACCAAGCGTCATAACACATTTCAATGTACTCCCTTTGAATTCAAAAGAAACCTCTTTTGTGAAAACTGGAACACCAGGCAGATGAGCCGTCTGACTGAAAATGAATGTGTTTGGTGTGTTCTTTCTGTAGCTTGTCCTTATAAAATGTGTCTGCAAAAGTGTTTCCAAGAAGCACTTAAACAAGTTATGCAATTTTACACCTGTATGCAGTCTGGGTCACCTATTATGCCTCCAACATGCAGACCCTCCAGCCTTTATTCAATAGAAAATCATCAAGTCCTCCTCATTTGGAATTTGTTTATTCTATAATAATGTCTTTTATGTTTTGCCATTTGACTATTAAATGCGCACTATGGAACTTTTCTGGTTGAGCATGTGCCACCTGCTGGTCACCATGGAAATGTTAATGCTTTATCTGAAATGTTCCAGAGTATGAAATTAAAATGATCCATCTTCCCTTCATTTGATTATGAGTTTAGTTTTTTTGTTTTGTTTGCTACCTTGAAAATAAGTGAGTGGATCCATATGCACAGATCTGATTTGTAACTTTGCCTGAAGATATACCCTGCTTGTCTCCATGGAGATAGGCAAGTTAAATGTTAAATGTAGAACATCAGTACGCCTTTAAATGGTGTTTCATCCAATCTATGAAAAATGCATTTTTTTTCCCTTTTAAAACCGCACTACATAACTTTTCTGGCATCATCTACCTGCGAGCGGGCACACAGCAAACTTGAGGTACCTCCAGGCGTTTTTTGCAATAAAAAAGTCCTCCTTTAATATCTTTACAATAATATGCAGTTAACCAATTGGCAAAAACGACCACTCTTTGCTTATATTTCCCCTTGCCAAAAACCCAAATGTTTCCAGTATCTATTGATGGATTATTATCTAATGTAGTATTTTCAGTTTTTCCCACTAAAATGTTCATGTCTCCACTTTTCTTCACCATGCCCCCCATTTGATTAATCTGCATGACTACAAATGCCTAGATTATTCAGTAAATAGATTGCAAACGTTATGCCAGCGTGTTTCATCATGCTTCCTCATTTGATGTGCCCGTGCCTTGAAGCTTATAGCCAGAATCTGGCCTTGTTTATCTCGCCTCTATATCCTGATCCCTGGCTACCTCATAATGAATTCATTGCTTCCATCTATTCCACTACCACCCACCTTTATCAGAAGTGTTTAAAAATTGACAACTTGACCGCTATTTTTGAAAGAAATCCATCTTGCTTGGAAAATGGATTTTTACTCATATGATGTTCCAAAATAATGAAAAGGATGTAGTTGGCAAAAAAAAAGTAGTCCAGGCAGTTCTTATAATATTCTCCCTAGCATGGTATTCACAAACAATTGTCAGGAGGATGCTTATCACCATGCATAGAATAGATAGCTGCTCTTGTATGCTCAAGGATCCCAAACGCAGCCTTCCTCTTGTCGCTGTTTAAAGTGCCTGTCAGATCCTCCCTAACGCAGTTTAAGACTAGACTGAAAACCCACCTCTTCTCCCTGGCATTTAATACCAGCTAGACAGGGTGTCTTGGTGTTTTATTGTTCTTTTCCCATGTATCTCCCATATATTTGTTTTGACTTTTATGTGAAGCACTTTGGTTTTAAATGTGCTATATAAATAAACTTGAATAGAATAGAATATAGATAAGGTGTATAACTAAAACACATGACAACACCTTTATTTTGTTAAATGAATGTTTAATCTGTCAGTTTAATACTTGCACATAAATTGTTCATGTTGATGACATTTCCACTTTGTACTTTTCTTTTCAACTGTTATTCCACACAAACCACCACTAAACTATAATAGATATTAACCACAGGTACTATCTCACCAAACAAAGTAATACTTAGAAGACATAAACCTGACAAATGCACGTTTAGCCTTAACACTAAAAAGAGCGTCTAGCTTCTTCCATGCTTGTATCAATAATACAGTGCAGAGACAGCTCATCATTTCTCCGTTGCCATGTGAAATCAGCAGAAAAGCACCAGAGTTAATCCATTGGCTGCGGAGGTCAGTGTGAGCGGTGCAGGTGACTTGTCATGTTGACATTCAGCTGTGGTACAGGACTGTGGGAGGAGAGGGATGAGCTGGAGAGGCCCTTTTAGCGACTGAGGGTCAAAACAGTATTGAAAAAATATTAGTGCAGTAGAAATATATGAATCACTCAGTGGTCACGAAAGAAATGAAAGTACTGCAAAACAGGAAGCATATAAAATGGGCTACAGAGAGCAATTATATTTGTAATTTTAAAAAGATAAAGTAAAAGAATAAAATAATAAATAATAAATATAGCTGCAAGCGGCAATGATCGGCCCTCGCCCATGCACCACCCCACAATTTTCCTCTTTACATTATACCCACTGCCAATAGTGAGGCGCCTTCTCTTCCTGTTTGTAAAAAAAATGCCCCCATTTCTGTAGCTAATTTTGAAATTTTGGGCAAAGACCATGAGACATGTACAAACAATTTGGGTAGCTTTTGATGCCCCACTCTTCTGGATCATTTTCACAAAATTTGAGACTATTCCGGCAAACGCTCTAGAAGGAGTTTGTCAAAGTATGTGTGAAAAATGTGACAATTCGAGATTTGGCAATTGTGCCAACTTTTTTTTTTTTTTAAACGTTTTTGATTAAAATGTCAAAATGGAATTTTGGGCAAGATTTCAGAAATTTTTGAAAAACTAAATTTTTTTCTCCCCATATTAAGTTTTATTTCAATCTGTAGGGGGCGCTAACATGTCCAATTCCATTTTTTCAAATTAAGAAGCTTAAGGGCAAGGAATTTAACAACTGATTCAAATTTCACTCAAATCGGAGATCATATGTGGAAATGGGAGCAGTTTGTAAAAATGGCAATTTTTTCCGCACAGAAACCATAAGACTTCCCAAAAACTGGGATATCTTTTGATGCCCTACTCCTTGAGATCTTTTTTTTTTTATCCAAATTTGAACCTGTTCCGGAGAACACCCTTGGAGGAGTTCGTAAAAGTATGACATACAAAAAATGCTTAGCAAATTTGAATCCTTTGAAGCTTTGCCTCTAGTGTTGACACAATAGACAACACGATTTAAAGTTAAGATACTAGTTGAAATAGGTTAAGCTTAGGGTTTAGGTTAAGGTCAAAGTATATAAGTATATACGGTTAATGTTAGGACAGGTCTCCAGGAAATGAATGTAAGTCAATGTAATGTCTCCAAAAAGCATGGAAACCCAACACGTGTACACTGTTCTGACCAAATAAAGTGAAAAATAAACAGAAAAAAAGGATCCCTGGTTTGAGTTCTAGACTTCCCCATGCCCTCTGACATCAGTGCTCTCCATATACCTCTCTGTTGGCTTTACCTGCAAATTCTGTAATGCTCACCAACTAATCTTTGCTTTCTGTGCAATTCAGCATTAATGATCCTTCTTATTATCATATATAAAGACCCAAACAGAAAAAGAATCATATCTTCACGTTACACTAATGGGTGAAGAATTCATTCAACCCCACTGGCCATCAGTCATGCGGGCCAATCAAGGTTGCTCAGACCGGGGAGGGATTTTGACTGATCATTTAATCGGCATTATGGATTAGATGGATGGGCGAAGAAGTTGCTGTTAGGGCTCGCTTCAATTAGTTAACTATCGACTGGTGCTGCCTAATGGGCCATTGGCGGCTGGCTGCAGATGAGTCCGTGGGTATAAAAAAGGTCCGGCTCGCTGGCTCGGAGACTGGGCACTGATTCAATCTTCTTCATGGACAGGGAAGGGACGACTTTGCCATCAGGGCTATAGGGCGATTTCTCAGCCACATGTTGTCGATAGAACCTGGAGAAATGTTAAGGGGCGTCATGGAGGGAGCAGAATGATGTATGGAAGCAGGGGTCTGGGGAACTATGTGACATACATCATGGGGAGGTGTAAGGTGAGAGGTGAGGTGTTATTATCTGGTGTCAAAGGGTGGAGGTGAGGATTAAAGATGGATATGAAAAGACAAAGAGGGCAGTCTGTTTTATGAGAGGGTGGGAGGGGTATAACATCAAATGCAGCAGATCTCGAATGGAATCTCGATGGCATTGTTGAAACAGTATCATTTACTTTTAGATCTAAAAGTCTAAGTATATCTCTAAGCTAAGGAATTTTCTGGTGGAGGGTACAAGGCCTGCATGTATCCATGGAGATGTTATTGCTTTGCCTCGAAAGTTCGCCAATATGGCATTAAACTTGCAGACAAGTGGGTGACATCACCAGGCCAGGTTACAGTCAAGATCCATGAAAAGGTGACCCTGCTTTTTTAGCAATAAAAAAACTGCAATTAAATATATATACATTTAATACCATATTGTGGAACATTCCAGGCAAAGCAATAACATCAACACCAAGACAGGCAGGTAGCAGACCCTCCACCAGAGAAATGACATAGTGGCCCTTTAATGTTGAAACACACTTAGTCAAGTACTATTTTTGCTGATTAGCCTCAGCACTGGTGTTGTCAAAATGATGACAACTACTTTGGACGATACAATCTCTCAAACAGCATTATCAGTACCTGAGGCTCCTAAAACAGACATTGTCCTACCTTTTAACCTTTGCTATTGTGTACATATCTTCAGTGTGCAGTCTTCTTTGAGATCTCCAGTTGATGCATCAGTTTATATTCTCTTCTCTTCCTCCCGCTCTTTCGTTTCCTGGTAACAGCCGCCTGTGCAGTCGCTTGGAAAATCTACTTTGTCCCTAAGAATATCAATCACTGCTTTTGTTTAGCATATATATATCTGGGAGTCTTCATTTATCATTTTCTCTACATTCTAGAGACTGCAGCTCGCCGGCAACAGCTGCAGATATGGTCAATAAACAGAGGAATCTTGGTTTTTAGTGTTCTCAGTGCAAAGCTGCAGCCAGACAGAGCAGGCCAGGACCGCTGTGCTGGGAGTTCTAGTGAGCATTGACCATTGGAGAGTTGGCACAAACAGAAATTGCCCTCATTTCAGAATCTTGTTTTTCTCCAAATTGTTCCTAGTGAAAGCAGATGCGGCCCACAAATCAACTGGCCTTGTGTTCCAATCTTTCAATTTCAGTTAGGTTTGTTTATTGCAGCGCCAGCTCTAGATTTCTGTGCGGTCGCCATTGGCACAGTTCTTGTTGTGCGTGTGTTCTTAAACTGCTCACTGACTACTATATATTTAGTTTATAGCATTCACTTTAAACTACTGACCCACATTTAGTATAGAAACTGAGTCCATTCCATAGACTGTATAAAGAAGTGGATTAAGGGAGTGTGATAGCGTTTGGCTCCAGTCAAATGAAGCTCATCCAGGGTAGCAGTTACAAGGGCGAATTTAGAGCAGAGTTTCATTTTTGGAATTCCGATCACGAGTATTTAAAGAGCCAATCTGGAGCAAGGCTGTTGAAGGTAACGCAACTTCCTGCCCGCACCACTGGTTTAACAAGAAGCGTACGCTTAGCAGTGCTGTCTATTAAATGTGTTGGGAGCCACCTCGGGGAAAGAAGGCATCTGATTTGTCTGTTATTAATGTTCCTATCTTGATTTACAGATTCAATAGTGAAATAAATTCCAGGATCATGTAGAACAGATTAATATGAACATTTTAAGACTAAAATAACGAGCCTGACAGCAGCAATTACAGAGAGAAGGGTGACAGTTTCTCAATACAAAGTTAATTGGAGCCAAAGTCAATGGAGCCGGAAGCGCGCCCATGCTCACTTCCTATTTGGAACGCGGCGGCTACCAGGTGAGTTATGTCCATTTATATACACAGTCTATAGTCCATTCTGAGTTTTCTCAAACCAGGGCAGTTGCCCATCATTAGTTGGTTTAACAATATATTTATATAAAATGCATATTATATTTTGATGACTTTTCACCATTCAAAAGATATAAGAATGTGTTTTAAATTGTCAGTTGACATGGCAGCGGTCATAATTTTTCTTTCAGAAACCCATGGATAGTTTAGGAAAAAAAAATACTAATTGTATCAAAGTCACAATCAAATTGCACCACCCAATCAATTTTATTAACATTAAGAAACTTTGCTCCATTGCAAAAATAAATAAATAAATAAATAAATAAATACAAATAGTACAAGTTTTAAAATATTGTCCAGTTCACAGTTTTAACTTGACCAGAGCTTGCAGTGAGAGCTTGCAGAGTTGGTGACAGCGACTGTAATAGGGAGCTAAGTCAGTGTGTGTGGCTGAAATCTGGATAAGGTATTGTTCTGACAGGGAAACCTTTTCCCTGGCTTTGCCTGAAGCTGACCACCTGGCTGGCATTTAGCATTACCTGTCAGTCTGTGCAGTGTGTATGCACTAGTGCTCTAGTGTGTGTGGAGAGGATCTGTTTACCTGTTTACCACTGCCATCTCAGCTAATAATATCAGACTCCATCCGGGATAATTAGCTGCAATAATCATTCGGAACATGACTTGCAAATGCATGCTAATAGTAATCCGGCAAGTTAGCAATTTGTCTTGTATTTTATGGAATAGGAAGTTATATAGTAGCAGTCTTCACATGTAGAACTATCCTAAAGACCCATTTGTAGATTCAAAAAACACTATACCATCAAAGATTCATGACAGTAGCACACACACTTAATGAGACTCACTGGGGACAAAGATGATCATTGCACAGTTGTCAGAGGGGCAAAGTATTTTTGAACAGTTTCAGTATTATTTTGGGTAATGGAATATGTGTGTACAACTAGTCAAATACCATTTAAAGATTATTTTTATTTTTAAGTGTAAATTTATTCTGGAGGAATTTGTATTAACCCTCTGCTTTTCCCACTGCAGAGCTAAAGTTATTCCTAAACTTTTCATGAAAAAGACCCATTACAACACTGCCTCAGATGCACTTTACACTCCCTGTCTAACTTCTAAAGCCAGCTATAGAATATAATTTACTGCTCACTGAAGCATTACTGTGCCTTTCTGAGCAATGCAACAACATATAGAAAAATGAATACAGCTAGCATACTTCACATACTCAGACACTCAGATACAAACCACACACGTTAGAAAGGAGGAGAAATTATAGACACTGAGTAGGTTAATGGAAATTCCAGTTAAGTGAGGAGATAATGCATAAATAACATTCCAGCACAGGACAGCAATCCGGATTAGCCTATTCATTGTATGCCTTTGTATAATCTTACAGATACACAGCTGTGATTCTGCCGTTTGTTGTTAGCTATAGAGTAAATGAAATAGATTTACATAAGATAATAAGTCATGACTGTTCTGTAGCATGTAATTGTGTGTCTGATTAAGATTTCCAATTGTGATGTAAATGATGGTATATTAGTCAGGGATTTCTGTCTACAATTAAAATGGAATATGTTGTCATTGCCAATTTAGGAATGGTGTTGCTATAAATTATACTGAAAATGTAAATTCAAAGTTAATAGTCTTATATAGAAATGATGAAAGCCGTATTAGTCACTCTTCAATTCAATTCAATTCAAGTTTATTTATATAGCACATTTAAAACAGCTGCCCAAAGTGCTTCACATAAAAGTCAGCAAAGAACAGATAATATGATACATAGGAAAAGAACAATAAAACACCAAGATATCCTGTCTAACTGGTATTAAATGCCAGGGAGAAGAGGTGGGTTTTCAGTCTAGTCTTAAACTGCGTTAAAGACTGAGAGGATCTGACAGGCATCAACACAATAAGAGTACATGCAGTAGAGAGAAATAAATATACTGACTTTAGTTTTTGATATTGAAATGTCACAAGAAATACAATTATTTAAGGGCCTGGACCCGATTTCTTTCCCATGCATTTGAGCAAAATTTGTCTTAACCGGTACAGATATATTGTATAAGGAGCTCTTAGGTCAAAATAAGTCTGTCTAATAAAAGTCTAATAAAAACATAGTATTGTCCAATGATCAGTAAGTGTGCGGTTAGCATGCGAGTTGTTGTTAGCTTTACCCTCACGGCAAAACTCCACACTGGTCTCCGAGAAAAGCACTTATGAACTCATCGCGGTGAATAATTAGGAGGCCTGGAATGCATTAAGTAAGTGAGGAATAACTTTGGACCACTGCAAACCATTTTAAATGAACTAGTTCTGTTTTTCACGTTGTTAAGACTGTAAAAAAACAGATACAACTCTTAAATGGGTTGTTTTTTATCATGCCTACTACTCATCCCACCTCCCTAAACAAACAACTTGCTATATTTTGTAGAACAGGACACTTGAAGACACTACAATTTGGTTGCAGCTGCCGGATTCTTTCATATCTGTGTAGCTGCTCCACTTGTGAATAATCCTTGGTCTTATTTGATCTGGACTGAGAGGAATGAAACGCTACGGAGGTCCAAGGCCACATTCAAGGGCACTGTGCTTACACCGTCCATATCTCTCCCCTGGACACAAGGCTCTCCCATTGTTAGCACCCCAACCCCTGCACCCACCCAACCACCCTTCCACCCACTAACAGCGGCCAGCAGAGAAACAACCTCATAAAAGTGCCACAACACGTATCACCGACAAACAAGGAATAAATACCACTGTGGAAATTGGCTCGCGGTTCAGTTTTATATAAAAGTCTGAAGAATTAGCATTCATCAGTTAAGGAATTTATCTAGCAATTGTGTAAAATGAAAAAATAAAACTAAAAAAGTATGTGGGAATGACTACATGGGATTAATTTTGAAGTGATCAAGTGGAATACTGTTAAATAAATGTACAATAAATAAATTAGCAGTAATTTGTGTTATCCATAGACTCTATAAAGAAGTGGACTAAGTGAGTGTGACGTCACCCACAGCGTTCAGCTCCAGTCAAATGAAACTCATCGAGGCTAGAGCAGTTATAGGCGAATTTGGAGCAGAGTTAGGAATTCTGACTGCGAATATCGAATAGCGAATAGCAACCAAAGAGCCAATCCAGAACAACGTGGCGACCAGCAGGTTAGCTATGTCCATTTATATATACAGTCTATGGTGTTATCCTTGTATATTAACAGCGTGGCAACCTTACCGTAAATGTACCAATGCAGAGGGATTGTGAAATCTTATTTTTACATAGAACACATAAACATACGATTAAATCATAGAACTCAAAAATTAAACGTTGACACTAAATAAATATATCACCTTTTTCCATATACTTTTATCATTGTAAACATTTTTTTTGTTGTTGTTTTTTTTCGTGGATCAAAATAAAATAATTAAATGGAAAAGGTATGTGTTATATGTTTTCTTTTTCTTTCTTTTTTTTTTTTTTTTTGAAGTGAAGAGTAATACCATCACCAGTTTTCAGGTGTTACCGCAAATTCCCAGTAAGGTAGAGTTGCACGTTATGGCATCATTTCAACTATGGTACGTTAAAGCTAGGATATATAAACAGTGTAAGTATATAAAATGTCCAGGATTATCATGAAATAGACCCCTCCCAAGTCATTTTAGCTCTTTTAGCCAGGTATCGTTTTCTCACTATGTTTCTAGCTAATGAAGCCTCTTGCTGTGCGGATCTTTGAAAAGCCCCATCTTCTTGTTAGCACCGGAAAAGGTAAAGAGACTAAGCTACCATTGCTAGGCTTTGTAGCACTCCGGATATTCTTTCTTCTGCTGTGTGCTTTCAAAAAGTGGCCCACCGAGGTAAATCGCAAGGGGCCGTATGAGATTTAAATGATCCGATTAATCCCTGTGCTAATAATCCCTCTATTAAGACTGGTGCAGCGGTGATTAAAGTCTGTAGGGGGCTCTGGAGCTGATTTTAACAGTGCTGCAGAAGAATCACGCCCAAGAGAACATGCAGTAAAATAGATGTATTATACTTGTTTAGCAAGTGACCAAAAAATGTCATCAAAACAAACTCAAATATACATTTATATGATTTGATTTATACTGTATTGTAAAATGCTACAGACTAGGACTTTCCACTGGTTTTGTTCATTAATGGTCGTTTGATCATGTTTTTCTTGACTGCGTGAATGAGTTGATTTTGCAGGCTGACAATACTTTCTGCAGTGACTTTTAAAGTTGGGATCAGATAAATAAAAGCCATCTGGAATCATCTAATTTCAATAAAAACACAGAATTCCTAAGACTTAAGGCTAATAAATTCATTGAATTTTAAAATTTTAATAGAGATTTAGTCATTTCAAAATTTCAAATAAACAG
>KN470023.1:2385-66424 GCA_000787095.1 Periophthalmodon schlosseri
GGTTCAGGGAGCATGAGACATCATTTTTCACACATGGATTGGCCACCACAGAGTCCAGACCTTAACCCCACTGAGAATCTTTGGGATGTGCTGGAGAAGGCTTTGCGCAGCGGTCAGACTCTACCATCATCAATGCAAGATCTTGGTGAAAAATGAATGCAACACTGGATGGAAATAAATCTTGTGACATTGCAGAAGCTTATTGAAACAATGCCGCAGCGAATGTGTGCCATTAATCAAAGCAAAGGCGTCCAACGAAATATTGGAGTGTTTTTTTTGGCCAGGCATTGTAATAAAGCTATAGTTTCACCATTTTTTTTTTTTTTTTGCCTTTTTATTTTATTTTGGAATGAATCAATGCTTACAGCTCAAAGGGCCAGTATGGCAGCACTGCAATGAAACAGAACATCTATAAGCAGAAAAACAAGGCACTTTGTGATAATCTATAGATGAGCGCACTGTGCTGTTCCAATCAAATATGACATTTTGCTTACATAATGCATACATTACTTAAGAGCATTTCTGCTTTAATGCATCTTGCATTTCCCCACTTTTTTCTAATATATATAGTCAGGCTTTAACTTGTTCATATTTGTTTCTCATATATTGTTTCCATCCAACTGAACACCTTAGACTTTAGAAATATGAGGCAAGGGCTTAAGATCACATTTAAAATGATGTTTAAAAACAAAGTAGGGTGGGATTAGTGGCATATAGAAACTCAAGGCTGTCATTAAATAACACTTAACACAGCATCTCTGAGGGCAGTGTGGTTATAAATACACAGCCTGACCTCGTGTAGGCTTTCATGTGTATAGGTAAACTCACAGTCTGTTTGGCTCTGTGAAATGAAATATGCAACAACCTGAGATTAAAAGGTCTCCATCCCCCTGGGTTTCTCCTGTAATATGGGACAGATGGCTGCATTACAGCTGTGACATTGAAAAGGTGAGAACATGTGCCAAAGTCAGACTATGCAAGGTTCACACCACATCTAAAACACTAGCATTTGTAAAGAGAAAAGCAGCTTCTAGTTAAAATCATGTGAATTATGCACATTTAAAGGGGCACTGTACATTTTTTGGTGGAGGGTGCAAAACTGTTTCTCCATGCAACTGTTGTTTTGCCTTCAATCTTAAACACACTGGTATAAAAGCTAATAACCATGGAGAGAAGAAGGGGACTCCGCACACCAAACCAAGTATTTTTGGAAGATAGATGAATAAGTTAATGCCATACTGTGGAACATTCCAGGTAAAGCAATATCACCATCACACAGCAACTGACTTGAGTATTTGATTATTTTAAGTCCATCAAGTTTCTATAAGTGTAATGGGGCGGCAGTAGCTCAGTTGAGTGTTTGTCCACTGATCCAGAGGCTGGCGGTTTGAATCCTGCTCTTGACATAAACATCATTAGCAAAGAGGTCAGATCCACTGACCCACAGGTTGGCGGGTGCGATTCCAGCTCCAACAGATGAATGCTGTCGTTGTGTCCTTGGGCAGGACACTTAACCCACTTTGCCCCCAGTGTCTGAGTAAACTGGTATATGAATGTGCGTGTGAATGGGTGAGTGGTTCCTTGATGTAAAGTGCTTTGAGTGATTTGAAGGTGGAAAAATGGCATATAAAAATGTGACCGTTTACCATTGTAACTTATACCCATATTTATTTTATTTATGTATTTATATATTTTAATTAATTTCAGTGTATATGTGGTTAACAATTCTGTTCAACATTTCCTGTAATTTACATTGCAGATTAATGAGTCATTGTGAATAGAAAGAGTTGACTAAACGACCTGCTGGCAAAACAATAATGATTGATTTGTTTTGGTCCATAGGATGCAGATGTATTGCAATTATCTGTGGGTGTTATTGGACTTGTTGTACATTCATAACTATAGATTTGTTTTGCAGTGTCTCTATAGCAGGTGCATGATAAATAGCTTTAGCTCACAGCCTCAGTGTGGATGAGCCGCTGAGCTGTGGAAGATGGAGTAGACTCTCTGAAAGCAGCTAAAGGGAACATACAGAGGCAGCTGGGGTTAGCCATCACAAAAATACAAAATGCTCCGTCATTATTGTAGATGGATTTCTGGAAAAAAAAACCCAAAACATTATGATAAGCAGAAATGTATTTTATCTGTAATTTCGGTGCAAAGTTTTGTTTTGAGGTAGCTTGGTTTTGTAATATGCTCAAGAAAAGTTCAGGTGCTGGGCGTTATGTCAGTTGAAGGTTTTTTGGAGAAATGAGTCATTTCTTGGAAAGTCACATTTGTGTTCCTTTTCCATCTATTGTCTGACGTTAGCCACAATGTTATATGGCTTTTTTACATTTTTATCAAGTCTCATCATGAGCCTCCTTCCATTTTAGAAATTGGGAATAGAAAAAAAATAATAAAAAATAATAATATAATGTAAAGTGTTTGGCTTGACTACTGTCCGAGGATGGCTAGAAAATGTGAAAATAAAAATATAATTCAATTGTACTGAACACAGCTATTAATCCGAAGTTGAGATCAGCACATTCTCTGTCACCAGTGCTTACACACACAATCATACTGCCTACAACTCAGGTGGGTAGTACTCAATTACATTTACTCGGGTGCCTTTTTGAAGAAGTTGAACTTCTTAGAGTAATTTTCTGACCTACTTTTACTTGAGTTTTATACTATTTGAATACACATTTTGGTTTCTCTAACCATCTTAATGCAGACGTATTATGCAAAATCGACTTTTTAGAGCTTTTAGCCATGTTATAGTCATTTCCCCTCGCCATTTACTCACCTTAAGTTGTTTTTGGAGTGATTCATGCATGTCTGAACAATCTTTAATTGCTTTTTTTCAAGACGACATATTGCTGGTCAGTCCCTGTTTTCACTGGTACACGGCCACTGCTCGCTACTTACTTCGTTCTCCAATTTAATTTTCTTAACCGGTGATACGTGCAGGATTTGGCAGCGCTGCGTAGTCATTTTGCTACCAAAGCGTGACATGCAGCTATCCATCGAAGGTGCCAACTCTTTGTTGTGATGACATTTACGGCAACATCAGATCCCGCTGGGCACCGCAGTTTTCTAACTCGGAAGTCACCAGGCTTGCTTCTTTTAATAAGTTGTTTTAGATGAATAATGTGATTTAAAATGAGCAAGTTATAACATAATGATCCACGGGTGTCATAGGTTGTAGATATATAGCAGACACAAGCACAATAGTTCTTTTTTAAGAATAAAAAATGTACTTATCTGTGTGTACTCTGCTTTGCTCCCTTTAAAGGCCCTATACCTGATTTTCCCCCATGTACCTAAGCAAAATTTGTCTTGACCCAGTACAGATATATAATATAATTAGCTATGTCTGCTGCGTGCTCTTTGCATCTAGCTTTTAAGAAATATGAAGGTGCAGACTATAAGGAAGTAAAGCCAAGAGTCATTAAGTCATAGCCCTAATAATGTATTTTGACAGAATCTGAGGCAGCTGGTGCAAAAGTGCCTCTAGAATTAGCTCCAACACAAGTGCTTAGTGTTGTTAAGACTGATGCATAATGACAATGTTGTGCTAATAAAGTGCTCTCAGAGTCCCAGGCTGTAATTACACTGTCACGGATCCTAAAGAGGCTGCACTGAGCTGATGGGCTTCAGGGTACAAGGGAGAACTCAATGCACTTAGACAAAGAATGACAAAGCCTGATTTCCTGTGTTGGTTTAGTGGATAATGTGCTGTTAATTCCAATGGGAAGATTAAGTATTTTTATTTTATTCCAAATGAACGGTTTGTTTTGCTAGTTTAATAATCTGGGAGAAAAAGACACCATGCCGTTTAATCTAAAATTCAGGATTGACAAGTAGAGACATATTTCTAAAAGAAAGTGTGAGGTACCAGTGTCATAATGCATGTATATTTGGTAGAATTAAAACATGAGGAGGTGCACTGTATAACGTTTCTGGTGGAGGGTCCGCCACATGCTTGTCTCTATGGAATAGAGGAATTGCCTGGTATGGCATTAAACTGTTTTACCACCAGACCCAGAGACATGGCTCGGAGGAGAGCAGTGAGGAGCTATGAGGAGAGAGGGTTTGAGGAAGTCATGTTTGGTGGAAGTTTGAAACTAATCATTTTGACTGCATTTTTCCAGAAAAAGACACAATCTAACTGAACTCTGAGCATTTAGTCACAAGTGTGTGTAAAACATACACAATTTATTTGAGTATTGTAATTTTACAATGCAAGTGCTGCGATCATTAGAGGGGAAGAAAGATGTGCACGTGCCGGTGCATGCTCGTCCACATGCACCGGAGCGCACTGGAACTGACGCTGATGCTGGATGTTCCCAGCAGTGTAACTGTGTCCTTTTATGAAATGATCACTGGACACACGTCTGACCCTCTCTGATCCACAGAGGAAGCACACAACCAAAACACGATTAAAGTTGCGCACTGTGGCTCCACTACCCCGTCCCCTCCTGACTCAAACCTGTGGACTTCTGCGTGCGTGTGGCTACAGCTTGGCCGAAACTAAACACGTATTCCTCATGCCCCCTCCACACGTACTCGTGGCCCACGGTGCTGACATGTGCTTCATGCACTAAAGGATGCACAAAGCTGTTTCTCACAAATATGAGAAATGGCCTCTTCCATGTGTGTTTCACGCTCTTATACAAGCTCCAAAACATCAATTGTTTCAATAAAGTCCTTATTCTTAAATGTTTAAATGACAGGACAAGGCAGTGTGTTAAAATGTTTTTTTTCAGAAAAGCAAAGTTAAGTTTTCACAAAGTTCCACGCACCTGTGCCCTCCCTCTTTGCCCCCATGTCAATCAAACCCGCTCATTATCGGCTCATTATCAACGTATTCAGGTAAATCTCATTCAGAACTCACTTTGCGTTGTCCTTTTATGGTGAAATGAAGGCATTAAAGGGGCATGACGTGAGGTGGGAACATGTGCGCAGATTTCTGCTGCAGACCGCAAACTTTGAAAGGAAAGTGCATCAGGAGTGCATACGGAGGGTTTTATAAATCCCAATGTTTTTTCACATATGTAAAATATGAGTTTTACAAGTAGATTTTAATGCACTCTTTTATAAAAGAGGCCTGGTGCTTATATGTATTCACTTGAACACACAACAACAGCAGCATCACTGAAGTCAATCGATCACTTTAACCTTCAGATTGAGGCTGAGGGAAAAGTCAGGCTACAGACTCACATACCCATTACATCCACCAAATGTCCCCATGCAAACAAGGAGAGGCTCTTATGCATGAGCAGGTGTGCAGGGGCCTGATGGAGCTGCTGTGACAACTCAGAGCAATTGTCAGACTGAGAAATGTGCAGAGATAAATAGGTAATCATTAGGAGATAATAGATATGCATGCTCACAGTATGTTTTTGGCATACACTGCATCATAAGAAGCTGTGTCTGCTACTACAGCATATGGCCAATGAGTATGACAACATTAGTCTTACATCTATGAGCTATGCTCACATGTTAGACTAGTGGTTTGACATCAGTGATTTGGTATAATCCTTTGTATGATTAATAGTATACATTACATAGTACATTTATAACAATTTGTCACTTCAGATCACACGCTTAGCAAGTCAATCAGCTTTTTTTTAAAATTAAAAACAAACCAACAGTCAGCCAATAAATTCAGCAAAGATTGAGTAAAAAATAATATTACATTTTTTTTTTGGAGCCTGATCACAATTTCAATTTTATCTCCATTGATATACACTTTGTATTTTAAAGTCATCTGTTCTTCTGAAAGTTCAGAGGTTTATACACAGCTGTCACTCACTCAGAGACTAACAGATTGAAGAAGTGGGTGGGTGAGTGTATGTTTGAGTAGACAGCTAGAAAAATAGTGAATCACAATATTACTTCATAATTAATTCATATTGCCCAGCCCTACTCTCAATCTCCAAGTGAGAGTTTTATTTCTCTAATTCTGAGTAGAGTTACCATGGTGACACCCCTCAGCCTCCTGTCTCAGCTGAATGATCACCTGATGGACAAGTCTTACACATTCTTGTCAAGTTAGAAGTGGTCACAAAAAAACACCTTTGGACACACGCGGTCAGATCTGTGTTACTGCGGAAGATCATGTCTTCTGTCATGTACAAAAACTTGGAGCCTTTAAATCCAAAATCCAAACTGACTTATTTTTATGTAACTATAGTCATTGTTGGTCTAATGATCTCGTGAGTGTTCTGGACATTTAGAAGATCAGTTCATGTTTTACCTGGTTTAGTTGACAATCCAGATATCCAAGGTAGAACAAGTCCAAAGACAGCAAAGCAAGAAAAAACAGAAAAAGAAGACATGGTTAGCACCTAAACAAATGAATTTCAAAGATTTCAGACAACATTGGGTCATTACACTAATTACATTAACAATACAGCATCTTGCATATACAGTTAAAATCAGTCTAGATCCTGTGGGGGAATTCTAGTAATAGTGATCAGAAGCGGGTAGAGTAGCCAAAACTTGCATTTGAGTAAAAGTAACCTTACTTCAAAATAATATTACTCAAGGAAAAGTACCAAGTAGTGGTCCAGAAATTTCTCAAGAAAGAGTAAAAAAGTATTTGGGAAAAGTACTACTCACTGTTTTATCACTCCAATTATGTCAGGATAATTGGACTGACAAAACATTAAATATTGCACAAAATGTGGTATTTCCAAAGGATGGACAGAAAAATAAAAAAGTTACTCAAGTAAATGTAAATGAGTAAATGTAACTAGGTACTACCCACCTCTGATAGTAATAATATGCTAGTAATAATGTGCGAGTGTTTTCATAGCACTGTGATACCGGGCTGTGCAGTTCTAAATGCTGTCAAAAGGTCATATGCATTCCCATTATCTAAGAAGGCATATAAACACATTAGGCAACGTTATGTCTATAAAATGCTAATGCAGAAGTGGTAAAGCATGATAAACAAACATATGGGCAAAAATCCTATAATTCAAAATAGCCTCATGTCTCAAGTATGGAGGAAAAAACACCCAAAACCCAGCATGTTCTGAAGGGGTATGCGTACACACCCTAACGATACACAGTGAGGAGAGCGATGCCAAGGTAAGGCTGACTTTGATTCGCACATTTGAAGGTAAATAAATAAATACATCTCTGGAGGCATGTCTAGACTGTAGTGAGACAGATGTAAAGCAGACAGACAAAACAGTGTGCAAGCATAAACATCCAGTGGCACCTTAGTATGAAAAGTAAACACGGCCCCATTGAATCCTGTCAAGAGGAGTTGAAGCCTGGGAGCTCTGCTGGTCTATTTCAGGACTGTGCATCTCTGTGGTAGTATTTGGGAGTCAGTATTTCAGAAGCACTGGGAGAGAATTCCACTAGGGATACAATATAATGCAGTCTAAATGAAATGGGAATTTTAAGAGTCACAATTGTTCAATCGAGAAGACTGAAACTATTTAAGTACAGAACACAGAATTATCTTTTGTGGAGAAAACACAAAAAGATAACCCTGTAATTAACCCAAGGGATTCTTTTATTTGTTAGGGAGTTCATTTTGCTCAAGGATGTGATTGAAATCTTGTTAGAAAAATCTCAATCCCTCAATAAATGCATTTTCAAAATAGAGAAAAAATAGACTGGAGTAAGTAAATGTGTTGGATGTGGCACATAGACTGTATATGTAAATGGACATAGCTAACCTGCTAGCCGCAGCATTCCAAATAGGAAGTGAGCATGAGCGCATTTCCGGCTCCGTCGACTCTGGCTCCAATTCACTTTACATTGAGAAACTGTCACCCCTCTCTCTGTAACTGCTGCAGTGAGCCTCATCATTTTGGTCTTAAAATGTTCATATTGACCCGCTCTAAACGATCCTGGTGTTGTTATTTCGGCATTTTGTCCATAAACCAAGACATGAACATTAATAACAGACAAATCAGGTGCCATTTTCCCCCCAAGATTGCGTCTGCTAGCGTTAACAACTGGTTTGACTGACAGCGTTGCTAATCACTGCGGTGCAGGCGGCAAGGGGCGTTACCTTCAACAGCCTAGCTCCGGATTGGCTCCTTGGTTGTTATGATACTCGCGATCGGAACTCGGCTCCAAATTCACCCTTGCTGCTAGCCTTGATGAGCTTCATTCGACTGGAGTCGGAAGCTATGGGTGAGGTCACACTCACTTAGTCCACTTTTTTTATACAGTTCATGGTGTGGCATATTTCATACTGCACAGAGCATTTTAAAATTCTTGTATAGACTGTAAAAACAAATCAAAATGGATGTTTAAAAAACAGCAAATGTAAACTGCAAATGCTTCACAAAACTCTGACGGGTAAAACCACCAGCATTGACTTATTCGGTTCATTCCTTTTACAGCATGGTTTTCAATCGCTGGAAAGGTCAGCACATATGGAGAGCTAATAGAGAAAAAAATACTCTGAGTTACACACTGGATTCCCTATAGTCGTCAACGGCAACATACATTCCCATACAAAGAAAAAACGTAGACTGTGTCATAGAAGATCAGACAGAATGAAGGTATTTCTATGGAAACCAAAACATATTATACAAGAGTTGAACAGCCACCAAATCATATTAGCAGAGTGGTTAACCCTCCTCCTTCACATATTGTCTTAGTTGAATCATACTTTGACAGATTCATGACTGGAAACTTTAATATTAATTCAGTTTACCACAACAAGTCATCCTCCCACCATCTGCTGTCAGCATAGGTCAGCTCACTGTATTAATGAAATCGGACAGGCGTGAAACTGTGTAGGATGCAAAACAATTTATCACACTGGCATCATGGTAGATTCAAGATGGAAGAATCAGAACATCAGAACAACAACAGGTGAGTCCATAATAAACCATGTTCTCAAGTATTTTTCTATGTAGTAACAGCTTGTCTCTCTGAAGTTGCAAATGTCTCCTGCAGCGCGTGTGCAGAGCTGAGCCTTAAGATTTGAAGTCTCAAGTCTGTAAATCTCATTTCGTCTGTCACTGGTGAAAACATTCAGATGTCTGCTTAGGAATGGAACCAAATGCGACTTTCATGAAAATATAAGATGTTTGAAATTATCTAAGCCACCACAGTACACACTATATTAGATAGGGTGCAGAGGAGGAGGTGAGATGGAGAAGAGAAGGCAGAGGAACGGGTCAGATGGAGAAGAGGTTCAAATGGAGCAGAGGAGAGGGGTCAGATGGAGCAGAGGATGTAAAGGAGAAGGTCAGATGGAGAAGAGGATGCAGAGGAGAGGGGCAGAGGGAGCATAGGATGGAGAATAGAGGATAGCATAGGATCAGAGGAGAGGGGCAGAGGGAGCATAGGATGCAGAGGAGAGGGGCAGAGGGAGCAGAGGATGCAGAGGAGATGGGCAGAGGGAGCAGAGGATGGAGAATAGAGGATCAGATGGAGAAGATGATGCAGAGGAGAGGGTCAGATGAAGCAGAGGATACAGAGGCGGAGATCCCGTGTAGTAGATGATGCTGAGGAGAGAGTCAGATGGAGAAGATGATGCAGAGGAGAGGGTCAGATGGAGGAGAAGATGCAAAGGAGAGGATCAGATGGACCAGAGGATGTAGGGGAGAGGGTCAGATGGAGCAGAGGATCCAAATTACTATCAAGTTATTGAATGTAACACTACTGGAACATGTACATTCTTTTTGTTTATATATTCTTATTCTTATATATAGATAGATCAGAGGATGAAGAGAGCACCAGATGAAGCAGAGGATGCAGAGGAGAGGGTCAGATGGAGGAGAAGATGCAAAGAAGAGGGTCAGATGAAGCAGAGGATGTAGAGGAGAGGGTCAGATGGAGCAGAGGATGGAGCAGAGGATGAAGAGGAGAGGGTCAGATGGAGCAGAGGATCCAAATTAATGTCAAGTTATTGAATCTAACACACTTTTTTGATTATATATTCTATAATGTGTAATGCAAGTCGCCATATTCAAAGAGTAAAAATTGGTGCCACTTAAAAACTAGTGCTTCAAAAAGTCTGGCTTATGTGAGGACTTATTCTGCCCTGAAATATAGAGGCCAGCAGAACAGCACTCATCAGAAAACCTCTTCACCTTCATGTGATAACGTTTATGTCACTAAAGAGAGACAATGACAAGTATTCATTTTAAAATGGATGCCTGTTGTTTGGAGTATCAGCTTTAATATTCTGCATTGTTTAAAGTGCTTTTAAGTTGAGTTCTAAGTTTCAAAAATGGCAAACAACTGCCCATAGAAGTTAATTACCATATAGAACATTCCAGGCAAAGCAACACCATCACCACCACCACCATGGGGACAAGCAGGTTTTTCAAGGTTTTCTGGTGCATTCATAACAACTATAGAGAAATAAATGCTTTTTTTTTATATATGTTACACAGTTGGATTTTAAAAGTAGTACAAACATTTATAAACTTTCTATAGAATTAGAACAAGCCAGAACCCTGACAGAGAAATCACAGCTCACCTCACATGCACTCTTTGGTAATTGCACACTATTACCCAGAGCATGGCAGAACAAAGAGGTCACTGGCCAATGTAGGAAAACTGTAGAAGGTCGGACCATTGGCAGGCTCACAAAAGTCGCTTGGATTTGGACAAATTCCAACATTTAACATCAATTACCCAAAGACATTTGGACTTTAATTAAGATTTAGCTCAAGCTTGAAATTACAAAGCAAGGTTAAAGTAGATGAAAATGAGAATTCTTTCTTACTAAAACTCTAAAAAGCATATATTTTTGGAATATTTTGCTTAAGGAGATGAAGATACATCAATCAGAAATGCAGTAGCTTTCACACTATTAATGACAACAAATGAAAGTACAGCGCATTTGTGTTGATGAGATTTTTAAGAGTCTGAAGGAAGGTATTCTACATTTATGCCTTTAGAGAGGTATGACCTGTAGAGCAAGTAAACAATTTTGTATCTCAATATTGAATATTTCTAGTTGAACCTAAAGTTACAGCAAGTAACTTGGCACATCACAGGCATGATTCCATGGAAATGCAAAGTTAAAACATTTTCCATGGAGATAGAAATTTTCAAAGGAACAACGTTCCCATTGAAACAAGCAGGAGGAGGCTCTCCTCCAGGCCAAATAAGAGTCAGGTTTGTGGAGATGCAAGCTCACTCAGAATAAGGACATGTTTTTCAGTGCAATTAACACAACCAAAATGAAAATAAATAAATAAATAAAAGATATTATCTGTCACACACTCACACAAAGTAAAATAAATACAAACAAAGAGAAATAATTAGCAAGGCTTTTTAAAATGTTCACACTACTCTTTTGAGCATTGTTACTATCCTCCTCCACACCTCTTGAATATCTTTTTACCTCTTTCTTGTCTCACCTGGAGCCCTGTCTGTCTGAGAGGCACACTCAGAATCTGCTCATAATCCTGTTTCTCATCATGGAGCCTCCTGGACATCACGAGTGGGTCCGGCACAGCACAGCACTCCACCGCTCCCCCGAGAGGCAGTGGTAGCTATCTCATTGTCTCAGTATGACACGCTACCGCTGTGAGTGTGCGGAATGAGACCAGCTACAAGATCCAAATCTCCATTTACAGGAGCAATATCACTCAGCCACTGTCAAAGTCAAACGGGCTGGGAGTCATGAAATGGCCCATATATTAGCATGATATTCTGGGAGCTCTCCTGTTTGCTACTCCTCATCTTCCTCCAGCTATTTCCACTCCTGCTTTTCAAAATGATGCTTTGTCATTTCAGTTCACATTATTCAAATGCACTCATACATATTTATGGGCCAGTCTGAGATGGGAAGGTGAGAGGAAATGTGATGGAGACTGGGGGAAGCCTTTTATTGTTTACATGCCCGGTCATGGAGATTATTCAATCCAAATATCTGTACTGCTATCGTATGCTACAAACAAGAGCGCCAGAGATTGTAGATACATGTTTAGTATCAGTTCATCCATATATGTTCAATTGCTATTCCAATGTATTGTAAAATCATCAGACTTAAAGATGAACTGTGTAACCTGTGCGGTGGAGAATCCGCCACTTGTTTCCATGGAGATGTTATCGTTTTACTTAGAATGTTCCACAGTATGGCACTAAACTTAACACGTCAGGCTGCCATGCCAAGTTACAAGTAATAATGTCTATTTTTCCAAGGTATTTTTAGGCAATAAACATCTGTGTAATTTAATGCAAGCGGTTAATGCCATACTGTGGAACAATCCAGGAAATGCAATAATGCTCTATAGTGAACATTAGTTTTACAGCAAATGTAACAGCTTCCGTCTCAACTAATATAAGTCTGAGCTTGAGGCTAGAACAATCAATTTCCTGATCTATATTATTAACACAGACAGTTACATGAACGAAAGCTTCATAGTTTCAGGTGGGATAAACAGACTATGGGTAAATCTGCCCATCACCTGGCAAAGAAAATAACAGAAAGGGCTGATGGGAACTGAGAGGGGCGGATAAGAGGAAATTATGAACTAGACATGTCTTGAGTTAGTTGCTCTCATCTGATAAGAATCCACAATGTAAATAGTAATGAAAATAGATAATAGAAGGCAATTGCTTGATAATGTTGTATTTTTTACCAGTATAAAGAAAATGTGGGAAAAAAATCCAATCCAATGTCTAACTAGTCACTCATAAACAAACACAACACAAATCAATGTCATTGTCTCCAACTCTCCAACTTACAACCCAATAAAAAGGGGTAGTATACGCCTTTCTCCTTTCCCGAATCTCCTTAGACAATTTTCTGAACATGAAACTATATCGCTTTATCCAATACTTCAGATAATCGTTTTGCAGAAGTGATGTTGCATTTCACTCTTTAGAAAATTGAGGAAAATGTGATTCAGGAAATAGCTCTGACCTACAGCACCAAAGGCAAAATGTGATCCTGTATCTCACCTATTATAACAAGATGCACTTACATGACGCTATCGTTTCCCCAAAGGGCCATACAGAAGAAGGTAATAATAATCTAAAACAAAAAAGCAAAACCGTTTTTACACATTGGTCGGCCATAATAATTACAATAGTTGGTTGGTTTCCATTTCCAAGTAACATAAGGACATATGATAAACCCCCAAAACATTAAAGGTCCTATTTTACACAAAGTTGACTCTTGTGAGATTTAAACCATGTTATAATGTTGCTGTCTCATCAAAAACATACCTGGATGTATGTTTTGTTTCATTCACACAACCCTTTATTATTAGTCTGTCTACATCTCCAAAGCTCAAAATGCTCTGTTCCACTTAGTGATGTCATGAAGTGGCAGTTTTCAAGTTTACAGCTACCTTTTACCTTTAGTTCAGTAGAGATGGCTGATTCTGAAATTATCCAAATAACCTACGGTGAAGGTGTATGGAGTTTAAAAACACATTGGAGCACTTCCTATATTACCACATGACATCACAAAGTGGAACAGAGTGTTTTCAGTTTGAAAGAAGAACTCAGCCTAAATATGCAGGTTTTGTGTGTTAAACATGTGTGACTGAAACAAAACACAACTCTAGGTATGTTTGTGACGAGGAAACATTATAACATAGATCAGAAAATATGGTAATATGGGCCCTTTAAACGGCCACTCTTAGTTACATTGCATAACCCTGGCTAATTATATCATTAATAAATGCCTCTCTACGTGTTGCAAACAAACTCATTTTTTTTAATCCCACTTAATGTGCCGCTATCTCATTACAGCTGATGCGTCCCTATATGCAACACATTTGATTAACAGCATTGTACGTGCAGTGATTAGCACAATCATGGTGTGAATTCTGCAGTTAATTTATGTACACGTAAATAGGGTGAATGACATGTTACAAGCATGAATGAATACAACAAGAACTATGGAATTAATTAAAAGAAAAAGATGTCTGTGTAATGCCTCAGTCATCCAGTTATGATCCACAGTAAAAAAAAAAAAATTCAAATCCGTCAACTGGACAAAAAAATGTAGGAGTGAAGACGTTTCGCTGCTCATCCAAGCCGCCGTGAAGACGTTCGCTGCTCATCCAAGCCGCCTCTTCAGTTCTGGTCAGATACTGGTGGACACTGCCTTATATCTATCTGAAGGGAAGGGAGGAAACTAACACACCTATTGTTTACAGTTTGTGTTTGTTAGCAAGGTCTACTGAGCTACACTAAGTGTGAACTGTGTCTGAGTCATATTTAGAAAACGGTATTCACAGCTTTATAGGAAGTAACAGGCGAATGGCATCTTTGTACAAGTTCAAGGCTCGGTTGACAGGGGAGTAGCATCTGGAAGGGCATCATGAAATGATGAAAGCATTACTAAAGACTTTGTGCACTTTGAATGATGGAGGCAGACCATTCCCAGTTGAAACAAAACTAATTAAAATGCAGAGAGGGAAAAAAATAGCTCTGTGACTAAAAAAAACTGCTTGGAGTCTGAGATGTTCATGCTTTATGCTAATTCCTTGGTGAAACACTTATCTGTGAAATGAACAAGAGTCGTCATGCTAGCGTGAATAATGTGCATATATAATGGTTATGAACAGACTAAAATGTAGGATTTGTTCCACACTTTCACTGAGCGTTTTATACAATAAAACAATAAAATACAAAAGCTTTGAGATTTGGGCAGGTTTGAGAGGCAGGTTCACAGCAGTTCATCTGAAATTCACAGCGTTGAACAAAACCTTGGGGGAGATTTTTTGAACAACACAGAACCAAGGTCATTTTAGTAAGAAAAGCTCAACTTGAAAATTTCACAACAAGGTCAAACAACATCTCCTAGCGCCTGGTGAGATATACATCAGCTCAGTGTCTGCCATCCATTTAATGAAGAAAAAAAACACTGTTATGACAAAGAATTATTTATGATGGTTTGTGAAGATCTTCCGTGATGGCAAGGCTGCATTTCTAACCAGTGTCTATTCAATCCTGACGACTCTACACGTACTTTGCTTGGCACAGGTACAAAGAAGAATGATACATACATCAATACAAAACAAATCATTTCTTAAAGCCAGATTGTACATAGAAATTAAAAGAGGAATTTCTGAAAAGCTCTGGAGAATCATTTTGTTGAAAAAAAAAGAAAAAAAAAACAAAAGAAAACTTGAGGTGGTCTTTGTATAGTTCCATAGATGGGAAAAGGCAGCTCAGACAGTTTACTGCTGAGTCCTGCTCCACTGCACTGCAGCCTGAGGACAGAGGATCAGTGAGCAGGCCTTCTTTCCTCAGTAAATGCCAGGTCCATATGGAGACACAAAAGTTGCGAACACAGGTGTGGGATGGATTCAAACTCAGTAGCACTTTGAAAATGGATAACACTATGCTATTCAAAAACTTTCAGCAGAAATCTCTGTCTCTCGTGTCCTTTATCAATCATAGAATCATGGTTACCTGGGATCAACACAGATTCTTTCTTACAGGATAGACCATGCCTGGCGAGTAAGTCCCTCCTGCTTTCTGTTTGAATTTAGAAATTGCAAGTTCAATCAGAGAACGAAACTGTACACACAACTAGATCAGATTTGGATTGGGCTTTTTTTGTAAAAAAAAAAAAAAAAAAAAAAAAAAATCGTTATCAACAGTTAGAAAGGCAAAAACGTCTTACTTCATGTCTGCGCTGATAGAGAGTCACAGAAATTCAGCAAGGCTTTGGAGGACAGAAAGATCCCTCTTAGAACCTAGTATTCATACATTAACAACTGACATTTTATTGGATTCAGCTACTGTAAATTCTAAAGAGGAAATATGTGATGCTTTTAATAGGCATTTTATCTCTGCATGTGGTGTTTTGGATAATAATGGTGATCCTTCTGATCTTAATTATGTTGAATCTGAACCTATAACAGTCAGATTTTCTCTTTAAGACCATTTACTTACATGGAGGTCTTAAATACTTTCCGCTCCGTAGACCTAAAGAAGTCCACAGGAGCTGATGACCTTGATCCAAAACTTCTATTACTAGCTTCCCCATGTTTAATTCAATCTCTATTACATATTTTTAATACATCAGTTCAAATGGCAGTTATAGCAGAATTATGGAAAATGGCACAAGTTTTGCATTTTAAAGGTGGGAAAACTAAAAATGTAAATAATTTCCGGCCAATGCAAAAGTTTTAGAAAAGTTTAGTTGCTAATCAACTACAATTTATTTAAATAAAGGCTCCATTTTGAAGTCTTATCAGTCGGGTTTCAGAAAAGGGCATAGTACTGTCACTGCAGACACAAAAGTTTTAAATGACATTTTCACAGCCCCTGATGATAAACAAGATTGTGCAGCTTTGTTTATTGATTTAACTAAAGCTTTTGACTCAGTAAAGCATAAAATCCTCTTGAAGTGCCTGAATCATATTGGATTTGACAATGCTATATATACTTGGTTCCAAAATTTGCTTTGAAACAGAACCCAGGCAGTATTAGCCGATGATCTTAAATCAAATTTTTTTCACTTTACGCAAAGGAGTGCCCCAAGGATTCATTTTGGGACCACTACTTTTTACTATATTTATTTGTTCCATTGGCTGCAATTTAAGAGAACGCCTCAGTACATTTATATGCAGGTGATGTTGAAAAAAAGCTTTTGGTTATTTTGCTTCCCGAAAATGGAATACATTTCAAGGACATGGAAAACTGGATACATTGGTGCCGCTAATGCACTTTAATAATAATCTGGTGATAAACATTTATAATCACACCTGCACCTGTTTTTAATGTTTTAAAAGGACCTATGTAGTTAATTGTTTTGTTTGTTTTTGTTTGTATTGTTCTGTATTTTAACAGGGCGCTCATGAAAAAGGGAGTCCGGTGCTCTCCTTGACCTCTCCTTGTATAAATAAAGATAAATGAAATAAATGAATACAGCAGAGTCTGGAAAAGTGTGTCAAACAAGTTATTAACTTATTTCTCAAATGCTGATTTTTTTCTTGAATATTCTCATGTCGTTCAGAACAAAATCTGTGACTTTTACCTGAGTTCAGAGTTTAGCCTTTATATTCTGCTAAAATTTGCATTGCATAAGCCACCATGTTTATTCTGACAAACTGACAATGGGCTTCTCCAATTGGTTAATCGGCCTGTTATTCACAACCATCAGAAATTTGGGAGACTGGATACAGTTCGAGATCATAACATCATAACGGGGGGGCTTGGCCTGCCAGGGAAGGATTGATCTCTGCAGATGCACTTTTAAACTATCCCTTTGAAAAAAACAATCCTCTGCTTTGTGAGTCAGATCTATTCAAATCATTGTACGATCCATTGCCTTAGAAATTCCACTGAAGCAGCAAATATGGTTTGGCTAATGTGTAGAAAGAAAGATGAGCAAAATATGTGGGAATACACTATAGAGATGCATTATAAGGTATGCAAGCAATACAGATACAGAAAGTTAAGAGTTGTATTGTACTGGAGGTGATGTCACAGCACTAAAATACAGACTTCATAGTGCTATAGCAGCAGTTCCACAGATCCCTGAGTCAACCCTCTTTAAAATGAGAGCCGGTTGAGCAGAGGATAAACCCTGAGATGAAGAAGCAACTGAGAGCCCTCACAGTAAATGTTATTAGTGAAACGGCTGGAAGTTTGCCCACGAAAAATAATCCCGCCCATGATAAACGACTGGGCTGTAATGCTTTTGTCTAGTTTTCCGAATACAAATCACCTCTGTTTGGTCATTTGTGGAGGACAAATCCAACTTAGGCCAATTGCTGCTTTCTCTCCCCTCTCCCTCCTCTTATTATCCATCTCAGTGCTCTCAAAGATTCATCACTGTCTCCACTGTTTTTCAAGTCAAACGTTTAAATTCATCGTCGCAGCTTCAGTGGGATTGTTTCTACAACCAGAAAAGAGAAGACCGAACACAATCTGGCAACCTTAAAACCTAAAAACAAAATGTGACTAAATGTGATGGAAAGCATAACAACAATATACAGTTTGAACATCATCACCATAAGAAGATATGCGCATGTTATTGTTGCATTGTGGATTTAATAAGTAATAATATAGGGCATCCCTGTCTATGTTCTCAATAGGTTTCCCCGCCTCCTGTCCACAGACCTGTACTGCTTTAGTAATTTTAAGCAGTGTTTAGTGAGTAATGTTCCTATATCTCATCCCCATCCTGAATAAATTACCCAAATGGAAAGGATTTAAAAGTTCGAACACGAGTTTGTGAGCAGTTACAATATGGGGCACACTGGAGGTTAGTTCTACTCTGTTAGTGTTTTCTGTGTGACCAGAGCTCTAGGGGGTTTTCACATGTGGACTGGGAGATTATTTTTACACCTGCTTCATTCCACTTTAAAGCGCGCTCCAACTTTATTCTGTCAAAAATAGAGTTGCTGTAGAGTTATCGTCCATAGGTTCCTGATGGCATTTTGAGCTATGATTTCTTACACACTACTTCCCCAGAGAGGCTTTGTGGAGGTGTTGGCTGCAGAAAACACATTTGTGGAAAAGCAAAGACTTTGGTTGCAGTGAGTCAGACTTCAGTGAGTCAGACTTCAGTAGCCTATAACTGTTGCACCTACGTTTAATATTGTTGTTTTTTGTGGATGGGGTTTATTTTGTAATTTGAAGGTCATGTTTCCATTTCATATTTTCTATAAATGGTCAATAGCAATTATTAATCAGCAAAGTAAAATATGTCCTTTTCACGTAACTTATTTTCATGCCCTCTTTTTAACAAACCTAATAGCACAGAAAGAGAATGGCATTTGTATTGTTTGTATATACAGAGAAATGTTAGCAACCCATGTTAGGTTTTAGGCGAGGTTTGACCTGGTAACAAACTATTTCCGATATAATCCAAGACATATGGGCTGATCTAGTGGTCAGTTATTACATGGGGCAAATTAAAGCTACAGCTGGTGCTCTCTTACTTTCTAGTGTATGTTGTATTTGATTTTAATTCATGTTAATTTAGGGCCATGTATTCCCAGTGAAGAATCCCATATGAACAGGGCCGAGATCAGGCCTGTGGGCTTGTGCAGTGCAGACTTCACTTTAATGAGACTAAGTTTGTTCAAAGGCAACTTATTAAGGCCAAACAATGTGCCTAACACTATTATATTTCTGCTAATTAATATAAGTACACTTATGTATGCAGGTTGAAGGATAGTGCAAGAAGAAATACTAATAAAAATGAGGTCAACGATATCTGAATGGAGGTTATGTAAAGATGATCTATATGCATTTCTCCTATTCTTTTATCAATTCCTTCAGGATTATTATGTGTTACAAAATCCATTAGACTTATACAAACAATAAACTATGTATGTGAATAAGATGATGTCACAGATGCAGCAGGTGGAGAGTAGAATGAGCAAAAATACTCTATTTGGCCAACAAATGACTATGCCATGAGGCCTGTGGTATTTATATTTGGCATCAGTAATGTGTTCTTTAGGACTGTTCAAAGCTTCCCTAGAGGCCTACAAAGAGCTACCGGGGATATGATTATTGGTTTCAATCATTAAGAGTTGGTTAAAGAAAGGATTATTCCAGTCTTAACATGGTATTTTCCCACATTAGTTTAAATATATAGTCAAAATAGTTGTAGTTATGGGAATAAGCAGAGTAGTGTGTAAATAAGCCTATGTCTGGACCTCTTAGATGTGTGTCATTAATGCAATTAAAATAACTGCAATAATTCTGAAAAAACATACTGTAAAAAAAGAGGGGGACTTTATTTTATGCATAAATAGTATATATTTCAAGGGAAATAATAAACCTCCAATATTTTGTTTTTTCAGTAGCAACAATATGTTCAGCCATTGCCCTCAGTGAGCTGGCTGTCTGGCATATTAATCAGGTAGCTCCACAGAGTACTAGTTTCTGATTGTGAAGATCCAGTCCATTCTCTTGAAAATAATATCAGCAATTTTCAAATACACAGCACAACTCTGTTTATAGTGTAGACCCAGTACTTGCAATTTACGTATTTAAGTTTTTTTTTTGTTTTGTTTGTTTTTTTACAAATGGAATAGGCTCAGACATATCTAATTTCAGAATGCAGATCGAACTATTGTTGCAAGTGTCCCAAAGAGAGATCACGTTTCATGTCTATGAAAACTGTTAGGAAATACATAAAATACATATTCACAATACACATTTTGAGTACTCTTTTGTTCTGGGGTATTCAGAATACAGGTACTTTTCTAAAGGAATACATTTCAATACTTGATCACACAATTTAGACTTCAAACTGCACAAAATCTGTAAGAAAAATAGAAAACAACAACTTTTTATGAGTACATTCCTTCTCTAATTATTTATAGGACATACATAACGGTGAAAGAAACACACAGTTGTTGTTTTTTTTTTTGTTTTTTTTATTTTAAATAGCATTTTTAGACTATAGTTTAAATGCAGCTGTGGTGTATTAAGTATTCTAAATATTCAGAATACAGTACTCTGATTGGATCATGTAATGGAATATGTCACAAAATACATTTGAATTCAGATATTCTGGATTCTGTAAGTAAATACATTTTCAAAGTATTCTTCCCATCAGTGTCAATGAAGTTATACCACATTCACCAAGAAAAGCTGGGTGAAGTGTCTTGCCCAAGGACAAAACAACAGTGTGTTTGTGCTGGTGAGCAACATATACACCGTCCAGTCATATGGCAACCATATAAGATTTAAGATATAAGCTATGAGACAAAAAAAGACTTATAAAAGTGCTCTTATCAGTATGATACTTGTACCCGTCTTCACTTCACAATGATCACACTTGACTTGAAGGTTCTCAGGCATGCAGCTGTTGTATCCATAAAACCAAAAAAATTAATGGGTTATATACTGCCAGCACGTGACGTCCAAGTGCAAACATTAAGAGTTTTATCTCCCTGTCCGTGGTTTCTTAGGATCTGACCCGCAGCAGGTAATGACAGGGCTTACTGAGTGTCTCATTACCCTGAACTAGAGCAGCGATGCCAACGCTGCTCCACTGCGCTCCAAGTCATTTAAGCCATGGCCCACTGACTCTGTTCCTCACTTCACTGGATTCCACTTCTCCTGGTGCACACGAGCTCACAACCAGAATTCGGTTTATCTGTTGCATGTTAAGATGTGCAAAATATGCAGTTTAAGGTGGATGAGCTGGTATTTTCATGGGGGGTGGAGTGGCGGTCATGATAACAGCACACCCTCTCAATTAGAAACATGCTCAAGGTTCTCTGCACTCTTGTGATAAAAAAATACAATTAAACGGCTATTAAATGGGACCTTATTTCTCAGGAGCTCCAAGCATGTGAATAATCAGTGTGTTAGCTATTACAGTAACTTATGGTAAATGGTCAGTGGTCACATTTTTATATTGCGCTTTTCCACCTTCAAGGCACTAGAAAAGCGCTTTACATCAAGGAACCAGTCACCCATTCACACACACACTCATACACCAGTGTACACAAACACTGGGGGCGAGGTGGGTTAAGTGGCTTGCTCAAGGATACAATGACCGCATTCATCTGTGGGACCTGGAATCGCACTGCCAACCCGTGGGTCAGTGGATCTCAACCAATGAGATTCGAACCAGCAACATTCGGATCAGTCGACAAACCAACTGAGCTACTTATAATATTACTAAGCAAGAAGTACAATACAAAATTCTGAGAGCATCTTGTTCAACCTAATGAGCATTAAACAATCTACGCTTTTAAATGAAGCTTATATTCACAAGTGGATGACTCCCGGTGGAATTGATGCAAATGTTTCATAACCATATAGATTCTGACACAGTTATAGTGATTCATGATGTATGTGTGTGCGTGTGTGTGCGTGTGTGTGCGTGTGTGTGCGTGCACGTGTGTGTGCATGTGTGTGAATGCGTATGTGTGTGCGTGTCTGAGCATGTGTGTGTGGACATATGGGGCATGTCCCAGAAGAGCACTTTACCTGTAACACAACTGTACCAACTGCCCTCTGACACACTGCAAACCCTGGTGGTTATTTTGAGCCTGCGGCAAAGGAAGACCTACTTACATTTCATATGGTCAAAAGGGGCTGTGTAATATTAACTATAAAAAGTGCCGTATACTAATATCTGGACAGGGCTCTTCTTATCACTTTTTGGACGTGGACAACTGAAGTGAATGTCGATAAAATGGTAAACCACCTGCTTGTCTTCATGATGTTATTGCTTTGCCTGGAATGTTCCAGAATATAATATTAAACTTATTCATCAATGATCTCCATGGAGACGAGCAGATGGTGAGAGAGGAGAGGCAGCCCCACTCAGAGTAAGAATGCTTCTTTTCAAGGTTTTTTGGCAATTATAGTCAACGTTTACTGCATTACTGTCAAACAATCCAGGCAAATAAATTACATCTCCATGGAAACAAGAAGGTCCGGATCCCCCAACAGAAAAGTGACATAATGCACCTTTAATGATTCAAGCTCCTCCCATAAGAATAATGATAACATGTTTTACATGTGTAAGAAATAGTATTTCCAACCTTATTCAAATGTTTTTGTTGCCGCTTGTTTATAAATTCAACACTGTATCCAGCATTGTAAATATGGCATTTTCTAACCTTTAAGTTTGTTTCAATCCCAGGCCAATTTTCAGCTAAACAGCCGCCCTTTATTACCCTGTTTTCATTTCATTTCCGTCTCCAGTCAGTTCAATAGAAAACTGACTCTCATTCATGAAATGGGTCTTTTGTAGTGTATAGTCCCTCTTTAGATGAAATGTATTTGAGACGTGCGCTGGGCTCGGAGGCAGCAGCGGTCCATAACCTCTATAAAGCAGAGCTGTGCACAATGTTCTGGAGCTCATTTAGCTGCACACAAATGTCCCCACAGTGCAGCATCCCCAGGGCCACATGTGAGGGAGAGAGGCCGCAAATAAATCAAAGGCCCAAAGGGTGAAAAATCCAATTTGAATTCATCGCTTAGGAAAGAAAAAGCAACAGAAATCTTCAGCAAAAATACACCAAAACAAAATTATTCAAAGCAAAAGATACATGTCAGCACTACATGTTTGCAATCCTCTCCTGATTATTATAAAGGGGTAGCATTACGGCTGACATATTGACAAAGTATGTCTCATCTATATATGAGAGCTGAGACAGATGCCATAAACAAGATTATACTAAGGTCTGTATTGTTTGTCGATTTGTTAGTATTGCAGAGGTCAATTAACAACAGTTACAGCCTTTGAGATTTAATTAATTCCTCCAGCTCAAATTGTGATTTTGTTTAGATTGCTGTGGTATAATGTGCAGCCCTAAACACAATTACTTTAGTGCATTAATGAAACCAAATTGTTCACAAGTTTTTGCTCTGTTTTTGCTAAAGCACCACTTCTCTTCTTACGTTTAAATTCGAACTGCAAAAAGCTCACATCTGCGTCCACATGCACACATAAGTTACCATGTTCTTCTCTGCAAACCAGTTTAGTCTGCAATCGCTTTTCTTTAATACAATAGACTCGAACTTTAAATTTCCACTTCTACCAAGCCGAGTCTAATGGCAATATAAAATGCACTGACTTGAGCATCCATTAGATACATTAATACTGCCTACTGCCACATGAAATAAGCCGGAGAAGCCTGGGGGTGGAAAAGGCAAGTAGTCATTTTAGTGAATATGCACTTATTACATCTCAAAGGTCTGTCTCTGAGGAACACACACACACACACACACACACACACACACACACACACTGCAGATGATGGATTCTATTGTCATATGGGAGACTTTTTATTAAACATGCCACAATGTCTTTATGGTTTTCTGGGACCATGTTGATAAAGCATCATTTATAGCTGCAATCAAATTTTATGACTGCGGGTCAACAGTGACAAGAATACATAATAGAAGACTTTGACACATGGAAATAATGGCTAAACTTGTCCGCTAATCCAGAGGTCGGTGGTTCGAATCCTGCCCCCGACGTAAACATCATCGGTTGAGCGGTCAGATCCGTTGATCCACAGGTTGGCGGTGCGATTCCAGCTCCCACAGATGAATGCTGTCTTTGTGTCCTTGGGAAAGCCCACCTTGCCCCAGTGTCTGAGTACACTGGTGTATGAATGTGTGTGTGAATGGGTGAGTGGTTTTTTGAGGTGGAAAAGCATGTGACCATTTGCCAGTTATAAATGTGTAAATCATGTTTAATTATCATTATTGGAGAAACAAGCTAACAATGTCATGGTTCTGATTATTAAAACTGTCAATAACTACAATACAGTCTCATAACAGCCACGATAATTATGTTCATATTTGCTTGCATTGATTATTAGAATTAGTATGATATTTGGAAAGTCTAACTTAATCTACTTTTAAATCCTTATTAACAGCTCAAAGTGTGTTTAGGGAAAAAAACAAAAAACATATTACAATAGGGCCATCAAAATATCAGACAAGAAACCTGTTAGAACACATGACTGCCAGATATTCTTAGCTTTGAAATGTGTATATTGTTAAATCATAAGGTGTGTTTTTTTTGTTTTGGTTTTTTTTGCCATTTGTAAAAGCCCTTCTAGGGATGGACATTGCAAATTAGCCTTGACTATAAATGCTGCAGTATTTTACACGTCTATTGTACATACTTGTCCCTATCAAATAAATAAATACAATACAATACAATATTTTTTAATAAGAATTTTAATCCTCTTTGTCTGGTCTCCCCAAAATATCTGTGTCATTTCAAGTGCAACATACAGCTTACAATTATTCCAAGGCTTCTTCTGCATAAAATATTTTAAAAATCCTTCATTCTTAGATCCAAGACAGTATGAATATATGGCTAGAGATCATTAAGTGCTGCGTATGTGACCACGCACTGGTCATGTTACCAGGGCAGTTTCTCATAATGACTTTGCTTAATTAAATCTCCTCCACTCCCTCAATGTCGTGTTAATAAGTGGCCCCGATGCTAAATATATTCTTCTCATGAGCTCAACTCTTGTCTATTCCAACACAATACGATACGATTTTTAAACAGACAAAATGAAGCTCAAAGTTATGTAAGTTTCCTAAGTGCTGTCCCTATAGACTTGTTAGCTGGGTTTCGGGGAATATTGGACTTTCTGCATGATGTCATCTGTCTTAAGAAATGTAATATAATCCTTTTATATGCATAATCCTCATTGGTCACCCCACTCTTCTTTTTCAAGGCCATTGTTCATGTCTTGATGGGAAGTTAAATGTGTTATGTGTCTTGCCATTAATAAGTAGAATAAAAAATAAAAATGAAATCACCGATGGAGGAGTCAATGCAATTCAATTCAAGTGAAGTAAAACACTGCTAATTAGACAGAAAGAGGCAACTCATTAGGGGTTAAGGGAGGAGATTTTGTTGCATTCCTCCTACGATATACAGCAGCCCATATATTCACAATGAGCAGTAATACTGACAGTAATGGCTGCTTCTCTTCACTTGAGCTGTGCAAAGATTTTAATGGAAAGTTTAAGTAAAAGTTTTAATGTGAACTTAGTGAAAAGCAGTAATGAGCTTCCATTGACCATCAACTATGTCATAGCCAGAGAATACAAGCCGGCAGGGCAAACGGGAAATCGTATAATTGTGTTAAACAGAACAAGAGTATGGCCTGGCCTTAAAGACAGGCCATGCAACTTTTCTACTTGTCTCTACAAAGTTATAACTCTGCCTAGAACTTTCCACAACATTGCATTAAAGTTATTTATCTGTGGAGAGAAGCAGGTAGCGTCACTAAGGTCAAGTTACAAGTTAGATCTGTGGACAGGCAAGAATGCATTTTTTTTTTGTTTGTTTCAAGTCAATAAAAACACTGAATAAACGCAAACAACGCCATACGTTGAGACACGCAAATTGCAAAGCGCTCAACAGAAAAGTTACAAAGCGCATCTTTAAAATCATGCTCCTGCTTCGTGTATTTTGACTGTGTTCAGCTGAGTCACCCGATTACATTTTAATTTTAATTTTTGTATTATTTTTTATTTTTTTGCTACTGTGAAAAGCTGTTATCGCTAACAGTTGGTGGTAATGACATTGGAAACACTCTCGAAGGACAAATTCCCTGGTGATGCCAGATGGATATTAACAATCCAATTTGATTATTGCACCACAGGGATGGCAACTCATTTGTAAAAAAGAAAATAAGCTAGTGGATGCATCATGATCCAAACAAGCTCGTGAATAGAATCAAGTTAGTAAGCTTTAGCAGATTTAAGTGGCCTTGTGGAGCACTGTGACCCATTAAGTGAACTGTTGGAGAAAGTAGCACCTGTGTAAATGGGATCAGTGCTGTAATAGTAAAAGTGTAATGTAGCAAGTTACCATAGACGGATAAATTGACGCACCATTTCAACTGGACTTTTACTCAAATAGGACTCGGGGGCTTGCTAAAACTAGCCAGAGCATAGAAGTAAGGAACCAATGAACCAATTCAGTTAAAGTATTCAGCTTACCTCAAAAGTACTTTCACATTTTCAAGGTTAGCTGTCAGAATCTGAGTACAAGAGCACATCACTGAGATGAGCGATGGCAGTACTGTATACTTCTACATTTAGTGCAAACCAGGCTGAGCTCTTTTGAACAGTGAAAGTCCAGAAGGCATTAGACAAGAATGACAAGTGGGAAGCAACCACAATTGAGTGTAATTAAACATAATTATCAAGGAGAGATTTCAGAGGGTGGATCAAGAGCTAGTCAGTATAATGTACATTGAGGTTGAGTGCCTCTGGAGAGAAAAAGTGTCCACTCTGTGAAAGATCTGAAGCTGGATTTGTGTTTGAGAACAAAATTATCTTAGTCTTGTTTCCATTAGGGCTCTGGGTGACAGGAAACTACCCCCAACTTGGGTCATAAGTGGAATTCACCAGGAGTAATAGATATACTGGCTTAAATGGCTTATACTGTAGGGCAGATAACAAGAAATGGTAAATGGTCACATTCTTATACAGGACTTTTCCAGCTTCAAGGCACTCAAAGCGCTTTACATCAAAGAACCACTCACCCATTCACACACACATTCATCATCAGTGTACGCAGGCACTGGGGGTGAAGTGGGTCGCCTCCACCGCCAACCTGTGGGTCAGTGGATCTGACCACTCTACCAATGATGTTTTTTTATGTTGAGAGCGGGACCTGAACCGCCAACCTTTGGATCAGTGGACGAACACTTCAAATCAAAAATGCTGTATTCACCAGTAATGTTTGGTGCACTATATTAATCACAGGTACATTTTCTTTACACTAGTTGGGTATGTTTTGTTATTTTTCTGTACTGATAAGTTTTGAGCTGTGAAAGGTTGTGTAAGTAACTCATTAATACTAACTAACTATTTAAGCGTTTCATGATGCTATTTTTTTCATACTTTTATGATATTGTACATTTAGTCCTGCTTAGGGTTATTCTGTCAGTGACATAATATTGTTGTTTATTGCCTATATTGTCTTCATCAAAAAATGGCATTTCAAAATGTGTTTTCACGACAGCTCTACCGACTGATCACTTTTTTCTTCTATTTTCTTTGCCATCATATCTGAGTTTCCAACTGACTAAGACTTTAGTAAAAAGCAGGTACTTCTTCAAATTTGCTAAGAGTATGTTTTTCCTTGCACTTGCGCCTCCGGGCACACTTAGATGTATTTAGACATGCTGATCGTGCATTTACCCTTTAGGATCTTAGGGAAAACCAAGTCTCCCAGATCTCATCAAATGCACAGTGTAACGATGCTTATTGGTAGTATCATAATGCATAATGCCATAGTATCATATGGGGAATATTTTCTGAGGTAACAAAGTACATAGTTCACACTGTTGGATTTTGTATTTCCCACTTCAATCTACACAGGAGGCTGAGAACCGGTGATATGTATTGATTAAAAGCACTCCCCACTGGACCTGCACGATAGCCACTTTCTACACTGTAAGTAACAAAGTGGTTATACCTTCATGTTACAGATGGAGTATAAATTGAAGAATGCATTTTAGACAGGCCATTCCGAACATGAAAAACAAGAGGTCTTACTCTGCTCTGAGAGTTAATGCCCACCTGGGAAACATTCAAGCAGCACTCAAAAATCAATACACAAGATTTTCAATTGCAGCTCTGGCCATTGTCTACAGTACAATCACGTCAGGAGCAGGAAGGGCATGGTGCTCTACAGCGAAATACAGGCTTGGAAATATGTAAGTCGTTTCTTGGTGCAGAGCTGTGGCACTGATTTCAAATGATGCTATATGTATTAGCTGTAACATGTTAGAAAAAAAGAAAACAACAATACAGTCCCAGCTGGATGGAGGATGGATTTTGCTGTCAGAAACTAAGTAGAAATCATGGGACATCGATTGGTAATGTTAATGAAAAAAAACTTACTGCCAAACTCGCTTCCTGTGTTATATAAAACATTATACAAACTATTTGCATTTATCACAGTTATTATAGAAAAAGAGTAACTACATAGGTGCATTTAAAACATTAAACACAGGTGCAGGTGTGATTGTAAATGTTTATCACCAGATTATTAAAGTACGTTAGAGCACAACAGCAAAGTGGGGCGTCACTAACAACAAGCAGCAGCAGCAGAACCGATGGAGCCAGTTCTGCCCGCCAACACAGACAGCGGACGTGCTGCCTTAGCCTTAAGAATTCAAGAACAAAGACCTAGTTCATAACGAACAAACAGCAGGCTTAGTAACTACCTAATTAATATGCTACCCCTAACCCCTTAATTCAGTTACTCTTTCTTAATAAGCTTAATAAACTAAAAGGGTATTAGATATTCAGTATAGTGTTCTGTATTGATTCTGTTAAGGACCAAAGAACAGAAGATGATATACTTCTCAGGTCCATTTCTCTGCCCCTCTCTTGTTAAAGCAGACTTCACTCTCCCACAGTGCATCTGGTCTCTGCCTTTGTATGCGATGATGCTCTTGACTCATTTCCTGTGGGGATCGATGGCCAGAGTCAGTCAAATGGTGTAAAACTAATGGCTTTAGTGGGTCTTGGGGGCGGGGCCAGAGTGCAGAGCTGAGGTCAGTATTAGACAGACAGATGTTCCCTGGTGTAGACACTTGAAGGACATGCAGAGAGAAAGTTCTCTACCCAGAATTTATTTTAACATTTTATTTATTTCAATTAGTCTTATTATTATTCAATTTGTTATAATAATAGCTAGATTTCAACTGCTGTAAAAACATAAACATTCAAGCTGGACACTGCCATCACCAAACTGGGAGAGTCAAAAGTCCAAAGCAGCCACACACACACACACACACACACACACACTTACACACTCACAAACATTGGGTTTCCATTCTTGGGCACATTACATGGACTTACATTTATTTCCTGGAGACTGATCCACACAGTAACCCTACTCACTTCTTGCCTAACCTAAGTCGTAAGTTTAGCTGTTTTAACCCATGTATGAACTTTAAATCATGTTGTTGATTTAATAATACAATATATACATCATGGGACACCGATTTTTATCCCCATAAGGAAGGCAGGTCCCCATTTAAGTGTGTATACAGGTTATAGGCACCACAATGTGATAGATTCTCGCCCATCTATTTCACTGCCTTTTAGACCTGTCACGATAACAAATTGTGAAGTTTGATATGTTGCTATTATATATAGATGATAAACAATAACATTGAAACTATTTTATGCCACTGACACAATAACCCGAGTGGATTTAAACCAAAAACTAACTAAAAAACAAATTCCAAATCTACAATATTGTTAAAAAAATTAGCTGCCTTTACCAATGAGCCCCCAATAATGCAGTCCATTCGGTGCCAACAGCCTCTCCAACAACCACATATCACCCATTTAAACACCACATCCACACAGGCAATGTGTGCAAAGTGTCTTGCCCAAGGACACCTACGAGACAACAACTACCACCTGAGCCGCTGTTGCAACCCACAAAGCCACAGCCTATTCAAATCTGGCAAAAACTGATCTTTGCTAATCTATGCACTCCAAATGGCAGTAATTAAAGGCATACCTGAACTGACCCAGAGGTTACAATAACAAGCAAATTTCTTCTAATTTTACTTTTTAAACTGTCACTTAATATCCCGAGGCGCTTTTTCCCTCCCACATCACAGTTCTGTACTTACACTTCTAAACAAAGGCCTAATGCGACTGAGGAGCAGGCATTAACTCCACAGCACAAAGGATCCTAATTTAAAAGGCACATTAGCAAAGAGAGTGGATGCCGCTGTTTAGGCTTAATGGACATATCACATTGATTTTTACACCCGTGTACTCAGTCTAGATTTGGTGTATTTATTTTACTAATCAATAGGCTCGTTAGTCAAAAGAGAATAGGAGACTAAGGTATATTCAATTTAGCTCGCATCCAAAATGGAAAGGGGCAGCTGAAAGAGAATTAGCAAAGTAAAGGTTATTGGCTTGATAATGCTGGGACAATACACAGGGCAGTATTGAGACAAGCCGTCAGCAATGTTAAAATCTGGCTTCAAGTGGCTTCTTCAGTTGTGAAGAAGCCACTTGGATGTGCGGCGAGGCGTCTTTACTCTAAGACCGTTGTACAGTTGACAGAATTTTTCTTTTGCCGTTTACAATTAAAGACAACATTCTGTAACTTTCTGGGTTTGGCATGTCACTTTCATGATCCTGCGGAAAGAGGCCAAATAAGATGCAGGTTTGTGGAGAAGCAAACCCGCTCACAGTGAGGATGCATGTTTTTTGTGGATTCATTGTAATAAAACTTTATAAACCTGAAAAAACAAACAAACACTATTTTATTTTAGTTTATGTTTTGGCTTAAGTTACATGGTGGAGCTTTAATAATCAACAAAACATAAAAGACAATTCCAACAATTAAATAAATGGTAGATATATTTACTTAAATAATATGCAATTTACAACTAGCTGCACATAGCTACAGCTGGGCCTGTAGGTCTGAAGCTGAGCAGGTGTTATGTAGGTGGTACCATATATATCATATATATTCATACCTGTTTTTCTCTCTTTGCAATCAGCTTAAACAAGACAAACACATCCGGCACATAGAAGCTAATGACGTACAAGCACTCGGACAGCAGAACAAACACGGAGGTCTTCAGGTACAAAGTGACTCATATCATTATACGGCACAATAACACAAATAACATCTGTAATCGCAGCTTTGACCGACATTGACTTTGCCTTGTTTGCCTTTCATAAGCCATTAAACAAACAGGATGAAACCGAAGCCATTAGTTCACAAGAGCATCTCCGTGTGGTCTGGACTGGCTGACCTCAGAAATGATGTACCGTTCAGTCTGCAAAATGTGAACTTCCTATACCAGTTACATTCTAAATAATATACTGTAAATATGCTGGAAAAACAATTTGGCAACATTGTAAACTAACTGCAATTAGTTTGAGACATAAATACTGAACAAAAAGGAGGGAATTTTGAATGACTGGATAGTAAAAGAAAAAAAGTTTTCAAGTTTTTGAGTGAAGGCATATTGCTGCTCATCCAAGAACTTCTTCAGCTCTGGTCAGATCACTGGTGGACACTGCCTTATATCTATCTGAAGGGAGGAGCTAACTACACTGAAACTAACACGCCTGTTTGTTTACAGTTTCTGATTGTTGTCAACAAACCGAAACTGTAAACAAAGAACTGAAGAAGCTGCTTGGATGAGCAGCAAAATGTCCTCACTCTAAAACTTTTGTCCAGTTGACAGAATTGAATCTTTCTTTTACTATGAATCATACCTGGACGACTGAGGGATTACACAGAATGACTGGATAACTTTTTGTATTACTACTTTATTACTACTTTATTATTACTTTGACTGTAATGTACCACAGTATGGCATTAAACACATCTATCTCCATGCAGACAAGCAGGTGACACTACCAGCCCAAGCAGCAGATCAGCTCACAGAAAAAACACATGTTTTTCAAGGCATTTTGTAGCAGTAAAAATACCTGTAATAGCTTAAATGCAAAATATCTGTGTAATCCCTCAGTCATCCAGGTCTGATCCTTAGTAAAAGGCAAAAGTAAAAAGTAAAAGTCCAGTTGACAGATTTTACTTTTGGCTTTTACTATGAATGCAAAATAGTTACTTTCAGTCCCATACTGTGGAACATTAGGCAAATCATTAACATCTCAATGGAATGACCACTACTGGCAATGCATATGGTTGTTGTATCCTTGGGCCAGACAGACCACCACCAAACTGGAAAGGAACAGTGAAAAGTTTGGTCTGAAAGACTTTGGATAGCGGGCAGAGAAAGAGGGAGAGGCGGAGCAGTGTTTTCTTCTCCAAACTACAGGACTGAATCATATAGTGTGTTTTCAAGTTAGACCACATCAATCTGTGCTGACAGGACTCAGACAAGAGGCCAGGAGATCAACAAGACACACTTATACACCCAGCCTCCTGTTACTGTGAGCAGGTTTGATTCTGTCCACTGCACTGAGGTCTAACCTTACCAATTTCTTTCAACACACCTCTACTCTTTTTTCCCCAATTTACAGAGCGCTATAAAGGGCCGAACTGCAGTGAGAGATAGCTCAATAGCTACGGTTTATGATGTATTTTAAGATTTTGTACTTTGGGAAACAACTGATCTATGTGTAATGGTCTCTAATCAAAGAAAATATCAAGGATTTCTTATTTCTAATCAGCTATGTTGCAGAGAGGTACTAGGACTAATCATTAGCAATTATAATAATAATTAAAGCTCTCTGTGAAGTCATTATTTCACATATTTTAACAAACTGAGGATCCTCCAGAGACGTAAAGTGCCAAAAGACTGAATGTGATTGTGTGAGTGAGTAAACACCTCCAGGACGCAGTCTACCTGTCTGAATAGAGGATTATCACAAATGTGTTCAAGGCCAAGGTAATCCCCTAATTGTGTTTCACCTGGGTATATGACCAAACAGGCCTCAAAGCACAGACCTTATTTGGACAAAACAATTTGATGGAGATAAGCAGCAAACTATTTACTGCTATTGTTTGCCACACAATTATCTTTTGTCCAGAAACAGTGGGATGCACTTCAATTAACAGCAGAGAGAAGCATTATTTAATCAGAGTTTAATGATGGAATTAAAGTCACCGCTTCTCACGGGGACAGGGTCATTGGATTGTAAAACACCGTCAAAGAACACTGTGAAGTTTAAAAGGAGAGATGTTCCGTTGAGATCATAATCAATTCACTTGGACATTTACTTTTATTTTCTTTTAGCTTTATCAGGTTGGATTTCAGCACCATGGACAGAGGCAACACTAAACGGTAAATGGTCACACTTGTATATAGCGAATTTCCGCATTCAAGCGCTGTGCATCAAGGAACCACTCACCCATTCACACACACATTCATACATCTGTGTACGATGACACCGGGGGCAAGGTGGGTTAAGTGTCTTGCCCAAGGACACAACGACAGCATTCATCTGTGGGAGCTGGAATCGCACCGTGGGTCAGTGGATCTGCTCACTCTACCAATGATGTTTATGTCGAGAGCGGGATTCGAACCGCCAACCTTCGGATCAGTGGCCCAGTACTCTACCAACTAAGTTACTGTCGCCCTGTCTCGGCCTAGTCTCTGGTTTAACTTTGGACACAAAGGAATATATTGTAAAGTACAAAAAGAGACCAGCAAACTGCAGCTCTGCCTTATCAGAGCTGAACAAATTGTTGTAATTTTGCAGCATAATAAAATCATTACACAAATTCAAGAGAAGTTTTTTTTTTTTTTTTTTTCGTCTCTCATATTCTCTGATTTGCTGTGACTGTGTTTTACTAATGAGAGCTCCTACTGGTCCCTATCCAGAACATAGAGGTCTATCTATTAGTGACTTGATCCCACATAATAAGTGTCCCGGGCTACAGCTGTCATAAAACCCTGTGATTCAAAAGCCCATCCATCTTCACTGTTTGTGCAAACTCACCACTGAGACAGTTCACAGAGGAGTCATGTTCCTGATGTATTTAGTGTCAGACACTTCCTGTAAGACCATTTGCTGGTCAATAACTCAACTCTGATAAACGATTAGGTCTCTCTCTATCTCTGTGAACATCATAAAGAAGAAGATTCAGTCAAAGTTAAGTTGGATTAAGTTGAAATGGATTACGCACCCATGCTAATTTACTCCTTCAGTTTAGTTGATTTGTTTATTTATCAGGGACAACGCACTTAAAACACTGATCTACCCAAAAGAGGTAATATGTTTGTGCCAGGTTATAGCAGAATTGCGAACTATCTTTAAAAAGGGGGGGGAAATCCTCACATTATCATTATGTGTTCACTTAGTCGAGACTATCCATATCACTTCCCAGCATTCTCTCTCACAAACAGAAACTCATTCATACACCAGTACTTTTACCACTAGCGACAAGGTAGGTGAAGTGCCTTGCCCAGGGACGCAACAGCAGTATGTCAAGGTAAAGGCAGATGTATAAAATCAGCAACGTCTTTAACAGGTCATTTTATCTGTAGGGCTTCTTCGCTCGATATTCTCAGCACATGGAAGTGAGGAGACAATCTCAAAGAAGAAAGCTACTTTAAAATCAGATGAGGGAGCTTCAGACATGTCCCAGTGGGAGAGGACCTCAGGCTTGACTATAGGCAAGAAGTCTCAATGTTAAATGTGTCGATGGCGTTTTCCCTATACTCTCCAGGCACCATTCGTTAACACTGCACCATTCATACAGAGAAGCCAGAGTGAACATATACAGATGCTGAACTTGAACTGCCAACCTGAAAAGTGTAAATTGTAGTGTTGTAAAGGTAACATGATTTTGAACTACATTTGAATACTAGGAAAAAGGTTTAATAGTGTATACAGGATTTAATACCAAAATATTAATGAAAAATAATACAATAAAATATATGAAAAAAGTATGTATTTCTAGTGATGGTAATTTCTTTAAGTGTATCATGTGGTCATATCCTATTTCCTGTATAGACCAAGACTATTCTAAAACTATTCAGGAAAGGTCTAATTTTGTTTTTATTTATTCTTCCCCTTTTCTTTTCCAGTATCAATACTTGTTCAAATGAATATCTAGCTTTGATACGAGTTTTAGTTTTAGTATCTTTTCGCATCAGGCTATTGATTTTTTGACAAACCTTTATATTGATTTGGCTACTCCATGGAGATCTAGTTTATTATGTACTGAATATGTGCAAAACATGAACGGGTGGGTGCTTCTGTGAACAAGTTGGGGCCATAATACGCCCCCCCACCCCACCACCCCATCACACCTTTCTATTTCTATGGCAGGATGATTATTGACAATGCAGCGCTTCAGTAAATAGCAATGCACAGCTCTGTATAAATGCCAGCTTCATATCAGTGAGTCTGGGGTATAAGGTCTATTGAGCAGCAGCCCGCTCTGAATGAGGAGCACAGCAGCTTATCTCGAGAGGGTTTCAACTTATTCATGAGCTCAGCACTGGTCTGGGAGATTTTATTTACCTCCAACAACTATATGAAACTATTTGGAATGGATTAAGCCGCCCATGCTGTATCTATTTACTGAGATGTGGCTAAATATGTGCTACAATATTGTAATTGTCAGGGCTGGCACGGATTTGATTGACAGACATTTCTAATGAGCTTGGTCATTATAAAGGTCTCATAAATATACAATGTATACAAACGGCTCCATACCATTAGACAGATGTATAGATGTGTTCAAATAAGCTGAAAACGTAGCAGATATTGCCTTTAGTTTTACAGTTAAGTGGGATACAGAATGTTTGCATAAGGCTATGAGTATATAACTGTTACTAGATGCACTTGGTGGCAGCTGCAGAGATACAAATGTACAGAAAGGACCACCGTTTTAGCTGAAAATACATATAAAAATAACTACCATTTATGGATGTTAGTATTATTTTTATTATTACTTTATTTGGTCAGGACAAAACATAATGAATGTCCATGTGTTATATAATGTAAACATGCCAGATTGTAGCAAAAGGCTGATATGTGCCCATCATTTCAAACACACCCTCATTCATACACCAGTGTACAATAGAGGCAAGGTGGGCAAAGTGTCCTGCTTAAGGACACAACTACAGTACAAACTCAAGTCACTGCATCCCATCCCATCCTTCTCTAAACAGAAACATTCTGTTCCACCTTGTGATGTCATGTGATAATACAGGGAGTGTTCCACTGTGTTTTTAAACTCCATACACAAGAATCATTTGAATGACTTCAGCCCTGGAATTGCCGAGCTCTACTGAACGAAAGGTTTAAATTGCTGTCGTTTTTACAGCATTTTTTTTTTTTTTTACAAGAACTTGTTGCTTTCACATATTACAGGTCATACCTGTAGATTGCAATGTATTGTGGGACAGAAATTCATTACAGTTAATCAAAACTCTTTTTCTACAACATGATGCTGTAAGTTACAGTTAGTTTGTGTTTCATTGTAGCTATGTGGATTTTACATGTAAATGGTGTATTTTCAAAGGTTTGCACACTGCACACATTCAGTTAAGAAGAGCAGAGACAAAGAAGAGCTCATGCACAAGTAGCTTAACCATTTTTCAGGTAGCCTATTTATGTTTCTGTGTTCTGGTTCGTAAGTAGCACTTAGACGTAAACATAGCCGATGTTAAACCTGAATGACCGCGCTCTTATCTGTGGCCACCTATGCGTATTTAGAAAAAAAGCCTTATTTACATGAGCGCGTGAGTGAAAAGCCCGACTTCACCGAGCCCTCTCCTCCCGTCTCCGCGCTGCTGCTGCACGCGAGGGACCGCGGTGTCAGTGATCCGAGCTGCGCCGCGTGCCGCGGACTGACCCGGTTCCACTGGTCAGTAAAAGAGACGTGGCCGCGCTGCGGTAACACTCCGGTAAAGCGGGTACGGTGCCTACGAGAGGCAGAGGTGATCGGAGCTGAGCGCGGACTCAAGCGGGTAAACAACAGTGCGCTGGTAACTACACTGGCCGCGCCGCTGTAAAACTCCGGTAGGGAGTCTGTGGCGGCGCATATGACTCGAGAGGCAGCGGTGAGCGCGGACTGATCCACTGTTACGCAAGTGAACAGTAGATGCGCTGCAGAGACAGTGGCTCCGGTACGAGCCCGGGAGAACGTGTGTTATGGAGTGAGGTGTGTTCGAGGTGGGGTCGCGGAGAACATCAGAGCAGACAGGAGGGGCAGTGGAGACGAGATGTGTGTGGAGACTAGGCCTATAGTGTCGCTGCAAAAGGACGAGGAGAAATCGCCCTGCAAATCACTTCTGTGTTGAAGAGCACAACGCTTTGTATTGTCCAGGGTGAACCTATTAGGGGATACAGAGCCCTCTCACATATAAACTCTATGTCAAACTATTTGGTGGCATAATTAGACTATTAATTTAAAATCTGAATATGATTATACACAAATAGCATGATGGTGTGGGCTGGCATATTGCCAGTTTAGGCACATGAAGCTTCTATGTTTAATACAAATGTGAATGTCTCTGTTCAGGTGAAGTTCTCAGTGCAGTGCACCAGGTGGATACTGTGAGCTGAAGAGAGAGGACCAAGTCGACTGTAGGTCCTGTCCCACCATGAGCTCAGCTGGCTCTTCTTCACTAATATTAAGGTCCACTGTGCACTGGATTCAAGTTAAGGTAATCATGTGATTTAAATAAAGAATTGGCAAATTATGTTCCACTATTCTGACCATTGTGCTGAGCTGGCTTCTACACTAAAAGCCTCCTGCACACTGGACTTCAGTTATAGGTGAGGTGTCTTTAATGTAAAGACTGGATGATGGTGATGGGATGTTGAGGTAATTTTAATAACGCTGAGCACAATTGTTTTCTGTCATTACTCTGTGAGAAAATGAAAGGTGTATTAAAGGCATAAATATCACTTTATATCGCTGCATCCACTGAACTTTACAGGTGAGCATTTCATTTCATGTGTTTAAAGATCTGGTGATAGACAGTTAAACTGTGTGGCATTAGAATTACACAGAATACTGTTACCTTCTTTGATTCCTCTCTTCCTCTCTGTTTGTGATTGCACATGTTTCATGAGCTGAACACATCAGTGCTGGACGACACATGTAGAAGAAGCCTGAAGGACTTCAGTGCAGCTCACACAAAGCTGAATGACCCTCAAGGTCTCTTCAGGCTGTTTATGGACTTTATACATCAGCTCATGTACAACTGTGAGTCAATTACATGTGTCTTTAACTTCCTCCAATAGCGTCTTCCATTATTTGTGTACATATTTTAATGCACATTTGTGTTTTAATAAATCTGTGAATCAAATTTAGCTGTGAGTCTGTCTCTTCTTATGACAATACATAGGGTATCTGTATTTTAAATAATAGGTGATTATCGAAGTACAGTAAACTTCAAACCCAAGAATAACTGTAAAAAAAATAACCCAACAAAAAGCTGTAAAGTGTACCCAGCTCTCACCTGTAAATATGATATACAATAATTTACAGAAATAGTACAATAATCAACTGGCAACAAAATGGCCATGTAATAACTGTAAAATTTACAAGAAATTTGTTACAGGGTGGAACAGAGCATTTGGAGATATAGACAGGCTTATAATAAAGAATTACTCAAACACGCATGAATGAAACAAAACCCAACTCCAGGTATGTTTTTTGATAAAGTAACAACATTATAACATGGCTTAAAGCTCACAAGAGTCACGTTTGTTTAACACAGGACCTTTAATGTCAGATTGCATATAGACACGTACAAAGACACAGAACTTCTTTTCTATTCAAAGAAAGTCACAAATGAATCCTCTGCTCATAATCCTTCAAATGCCTAATTCTTTCTCTAAATAGACACACAAACTAAGCCCTCTTCAGTTCATCAGAGACTGAGTGGGTAATGAAAAGTGATATTAAAACCCGCACTGAGAGAACATGTAAATTGTAACCTGACAAGTGAAATCGGTTTCAGCTAATTTCCACAGTGATGCTTATAGCTGAATATCAAAGCGTGTGTGTACTGTGATCAGACTCCAGCTGAACTCACAGTCAGAGACACACAGAGGCAAAACAAAGACAACAAGGAACCTGCTCCCTTTGTGTTCAAGAGATCAGACAATATGAAAGAAGAGATGCTAAAATACACTATACAATTTCTTATGAATATGTATAAGAAAGCAAAGTATACGCGTTTAGGTACAGTGCATTGCAAACAGTGTACGTTTTGACCCACAGTGGCACAAGCATATACTGTGACCATGAAGAGAACATGTGTAACCTTCGTGTAGAAAGATGTTTGGTTTTTTTCCTTCCTAAAGGGCATTTTGGCACCGTAGTGAATGGTTAAATAAGCAATATTTAGCAAATGGTCTCTAAACTGTCTCTGCTCTATATTTGGACATATACTTTTTTGTTGTTTTTTTCTTCCTAAAGGGCATTTGGCACTGTAGTGAACGGTTAGATAAGCAATATTTAGCAAATGAAAATGGTCTCTAAATTGTCTCTGCTCTATATTTGGACATATACAAGGATGTCAGGTTTACTCAAATTTCCCATATAGGTGTAGACTTGTGTTAATACATAACATTGGAAGATTTTTGTCATTCATTGGTAAATAGTCAATGGTCACATTTTTATATAGCGTTTTTCCACCTTCAAAGCACTCAGAGCACTTACATGAAGGAACCACTCACCCGTTCACACACACATTCATACACCAGTGTACGAGGTGGGTTAAATGTGTTACCCAAGGACACAACAACAGCGTTCATCTGTGAGAGCTGGAATCGCACCGCCAACCTGTGGGTCAGTGCATCTGACCACTCTACCAATAATTATTTTGGTCAACAACCTCAGAAAAGTACTCAAATTCATGAAAAGCCCAAAACCATTTTCTATCCGATCTATGAAATAAACCTTTCAAAAACTGTGTCTAAACAGGTGACCATGTTGATTTTATATATTTATTTTTTTCCACAAATTCCTCTAACCCTTTGTCCTTGTAAAAATCAACTGCATTTCTGTAGTTAATGAAGCACTAGGCAGAACAGCCCCCTCACACACAGTTAATGTTGTGGATAACACCATCACATCCAGAAGTGAGCGCTAAATACCTGCTTAGCCCGTGCTCAGTGGGAGTCAGAGTCTATTAGCCATTTGAAAGGGGGCATTAAACTGTTACCATTGTTTTGGACAATTACCCTATGACCCGCTATAGCACTTTCTATTCCAAATGGTAGTTATTGGTTTGTGCATCAATGATTACAAAGGATTAACATTTTGCAAGATATATACTTTTCTGGGTTAATAATTACTACATTGACTTGGCAAATGGTCACCTTCGAGGCACTCAATGCACTTTACGTCAAGGAACCACTCACCCATTCACACACACATTTAAACACCAATGTAGGCAGACACTGGGGGCAAGGTGGGTTAGGTGTCTTGCCCGAGGACACAACGATAGCATTCATCAGTGGGAGCTGGAATCGCACCGTCAACCTGTGGATCAGTGGATCTGACCGCTCTACCAATGATGTTTATGTCGAGAGCGGGATTCTAACCAACTTTCGGATCAGTGAACAAACACTACCAACTGAGCTACTGTTGCCCATATTATTTAATACTCGACAGATGGAACAATCATTTTTTGGAGTCACCGTCTATCGTGGGTCTTCTTCTTTTCACTAGTGGCGAATTTTGGTTATTTTTTTGCAAAGTGATAAGATTTAAGCTGTAGCGGGTTGATTATAGATTATAGATTCATTATAGGTACAAACTAACTACGACAGTGTTTGATTTTGTTGCGCAGTTTTAAAATACAATATGGTGCATTTGGAATATTTATAAGATACACAGCAATCACACTTTAAAATGTGTTACCATGACAGGCCCATACTTTTCCTCAACGCAGCAAAAAATACGCTGACTCAACCATGTTTCCAAACAAGCAAAATTCTGAATAGTGGTCTTTAAAGAGTACAGCATCTTCTGTGATTTCACTTTTCACAATAGGGTTACAGTGTTGTGTAGGCCTGTCACAGTGACTATCAGCTTATCGTTCAGTATGTGAAAGCTGGAACAATGTTTTTTTGTGGTCTATATTTATCCTGTGTACATTTTCTTTGCACTACTGGAAAATTTGTGGTTAGTTTTTGTCTATACGATGAGATTCAAGCCATAAAAGTTTGAATTAATAACTTCTATGACTCATTACAGATGCAAACTAAGTACTGAAGTGATTCATTCTGCTGTTTATTTTTTGCAGCTCATGATTTTCTTTACACTATTGTACATTTAGAATAGTTTTTGTGATTTAAATCTGCTCTTGGGTTCTTGTGTCACTGGCATGAATTAGTTTCATAGTTTATCGTCTATATTTACTTCAGTGATATATCAAACTTTAAAATTTGTTACCGTGACAGGCCTAGTCATGTGAATGTATTGATTCATATTAGTAAGTACTTTTGTAATGGGAAGTTGAGGAAGTTTGAATCAACAGTTGTACCTGTAGCTGTAACTCACTGAGGACTCACTGTCTGTTTAAGCTGCAGGTAAGACAGAGCAGTGAACACAAAGCAGACACGGTGCTTTAGGATGTGATTTAGTGCTACCAATAGCTGTTGCACTGGGGAAATGAACGCGAGAAAATCAATTGTAAGTTTCACCTTTTGAAGAGCTGCGATAAATCTCTGTTCCGTGCAGTTAGTCAGACCATATACACGATGTCTTAGGAAACTGTCCTTTTTGGGTTTGTTAGTTTTTTTCATTATTGTTATACAAATTACATAAGCCTAGTCACAGTTTATGCAGTCATAAGTCACAATAACACATTTTGAAATGAGATATATTGCTGAAGTAAATATAGGCGATGAAAGATAATATTGAAACCAAACCATAAAGCAGAAATATCTCCCAAAAAGTCTTTGAAATGTACAATATTGTCAAAAATGTGAGCTGTAATGAATAAACAAATACAACACTTAAAGCAGTTATTCTGTATATATAATGAGTCATGGAAGTTCATACTCTTAAAAGCTCTAGCCTCATTGTAGTACAGAAAAAAAACAAAAACATTTTCCTTCTGGTACAAAGAAAAAGTACCCAAAAGTATCATTAAGATTTCCATTTCACATAACATGTTTGAAATCCAGACCATGCACTAAGAACTAAGCCCAAATGTCCTTCAATAATATGAAACATCCCAAAGCAAAAGAAAAATTCAATTCTGTCAACTGGACAAAAGTTTCGCTGCTCATCCCAGCGGCTTCTTCACTTCTGAAGACGCCGCTGAAGAAGAAGGCAAAAGAAAATTCAATTCTGTCAACTGGACAAAAGTTTCGCTGCTCATCCCAGCGGCTTCTTCACTTCTGAAGACGCCGCTGAAGAAGAAGTCGAACTGAAGAAGCTGCTGGCATGAGCTGCAAAATGTCTTCACTCTAAAACTTTTGTCCAGCTGACAGAATTATATTTTTATTTTGCTAAGGATCATTACCTGGAAGAGGGACACAGACATGAAACATCCCAATAAATGGCCAACAACTACACACGCGTAAATACTTACGTTGTCTCAATTGTTTGGAAAATGTCTTAAAATTCACAATAATATGACTTGAAATTTAAATGAAGCAGACTTAAACCGTAGGCTAATTATGTCCACACTTGATTTGCAATAATTCCTGATTCATATTCGTGGTCACACCCTAGAGATGCAGGTCTGAGTGGAGGTATTAACACAGGGAGGGTCTAATCTCAATGACACACTTCATTTGGTCTGTAATTAACTGAATCCAAAAGGCAAATAACTCTTTAAATGGGGATCATTTAAAATGATCAGAATATATTTCATGTAAATTTTGCTGTGTTTTGGATTAAGTTATTACTGTTATAGCTCTGGCACAGAGAGAAAAAACACTAACTACACGATTATAATTGACTGACTGTGTGCTCATCTCAGTTTCGTATAGCGCGATGTGATGGAAATATTAATGCCATTTGAAATATGATATGGAAAAAAATTGGAATCTCACTCATTTTTTCTCTTCACACCCTTTCACCCTTTTTTTTCCCTGTTTTATTACTTACCCATACACACACACATACACACGCACACACTCGCACACACTGTTACACTCTCATATAAGAACAACAGAAGCCACTCCTATTGTCTAGTCCTCCCCTTCAAACCTTGATGTATGCACTCCCTATTCTCTCAAGCCAAAATCAGTCTTTTATTGTTTGTATTGGCTCTAATATTACAAAAAAATGAAATGAAATGAAGTGATACCAAGTGTTCACAGAGCAGCAATGCAAAACTATTCTCCAACTTGCACAAAACAGTCTCTCAACCAACGTGGAACACTGGCAGATTTTTAAATTCTGAGTTCAAGAGTTCAAATTGACCAAGTTAAAGGCGCTCCACGTAGAGGACCATAGACCGGCTTATCCTCGTGCATGTTTTTGCTTTGCCTGGATTGTTGCACAGCGTGGCATCTATGTGTGTGGAGAAGCAACCTCACTGACAGCAGCACGTAACTGAATAATGCAAGATTATCGTGTTTTATGTTATTCCGCAAAACATTCTAGTCACACAATGGCATCTCCAAAGCAGGTAGCGAAACGACCAGTAGAAAAGCTACATAGTGTACCTTTAAAGGGCCCATATTACACTATTTTTCTGATCTACGTTATAATGTTGTTTCCTCATCAAAAACATCCCTGGAGTTGCGTTTTGTTTCATTCACACATGTTTAACACACAAATACTGCATACCATTCTTCTCTAAAACAGAAACCCTCTGTTCCACATTGTGATGTCATGTGGTAATACAGGAAGTGCTCCACTGTGTTTTTAAACCCCATACACTTTCATTTAGAATCATTTGGATAATTTCAGCCCGGGAATTGCCCACTTCTACTGAACTAAAGGTAAATGGTAGCTGTTAGCTTAAAAAATACAGCTTCACGACATCAAGGTGGAACAGAAAATTTAGAGCTTTGGGGATGTAGACAGAATAATAAAGGGTGACTCAAATATGTGTGAATGAAAAACACAACTCCAGGTATGTTTGTGATGAGGTAATAATGTTCTAACATGGCTTAAAGCTCACAAGAATCAATTTTGCGTAATATAGGACCTTTAATACAAACAGATTTGGTAGAAAAAATGCTGCTTAGCCAGTATGAAACCTGATGCTTCTCAAAAGTGCCTTTGATAAGACTAAAACCGATGGTTATCTGAAATTTTCATCACTATTTGGTCCAAGTTCAAGTAGAATTGGCCTGTATTCTCCACTAACCATTCAAGCCACAGACAGCAGATTGAAGTGGACTGGGTTTTGTGGGTAGCTTATTGGGCTCAATACGTTAAAGCAAATGACTAACTATTTTTGGACAGGATATAAACCTCAAAAGCAAATCAGTATCAAATGGTGCCCCAAAAGGACAAATTAGCATTTTATTTTACATCTTTGACATTTGCCTCTGAATCAAAATACAGAGCAGGGGTTCTCATAGGAAAAGCCCCTTGTGAAGCTGGAGAGAGTGAAAGAGAAAGGGAGAGAGAGTGGACATACAGCTAATGCAGGCAAAGTAGCAGAGGAGAATAATTAGTTTCTGCTTGGGTACTTCTATATTAAAGATATGAGAGTGAACAGCTGCGGAGTCGTTTTGTAAATAAGAGTGAAATAAATTAAGCTCAGGGAGACAACAGAGTCTGAGTGTTCACCCAAATGGAAAATAAACAGATCAACACAAGATAAATGCTTATTAACTTTGCAAAGCACTCGGGGGATCAATGTGGCATGACAAACACTGCCATACTGTACACAGACAGAAACTGTGCCCATATACAGTAAGAACAAATACAGATTTTAAGGCGGCTTTTATGCTTAGCTCTAAGTAGTGAGTGGTGGAGTTTTAAACTGGCATTATGGACCCCTCGTATTAGAATTGAACAGTTACCACTTGAGTGCATAGCTTAGACAGTTTGGGCACCTTTTTCCAGGAATTACATAAGTTCAAAGTTAACTTCAAACTATTCGGCTCATCAGACCTCATACTGAAGACTCTCTTGTTTGAAGCCCTATACCTGTTATTCTCTATTTCATTCACTCCCTCTCTCCACTTTCCAGACTACACACTTCTTCAGTACTGTACAAAGATGTGAGTCTGGTCACCGGTGAATCTCCTTGTTTTCAAATGGGCGTGATTGACAGGTGGATTGGCGAATTAATTAATTAATTAATTGGAAATAATAAAGGAAAAAAAATATCATGGGGACTGAACAACATCGCGGATTTCTGCAGAATCAGTTGGCGACTAAACTCAGTTAATCTGATCTGAAATCATAGATAGACCATAGACCAATGAGCTCCTTTGTTTCACATGTCCGTGACACATGGATCAAACGGATGTGATTGCACAATCACGTTTAACCGAGTCTTAGACGCAACGGAGAACGTGGAGACTAGACTGATATCAATCTGTATAAAAATACAGAGCAATATTATTCTGGATTTGCCAGGCAACTGTCCAGCTAGTATTTATTCCACATTGTCGAGTTGTAGTTGTAGCAGAGCAACTTCTGGAATAAATCTTCAGGCAAATAGAGCTTATTTAGCAGATGGGTATCATGGGGCACTAAAAATACATGCATATTTTTAAAAAGAACATGAAGGGTGAGTGCATCACTGGGTCAAATAAAAGGTGCTCTTCGAGGATCCAGGAGGTGAGTCATGGTAAACAAAAATAGAGGGAGATCTGAGGCACTCTGACTTACAATGAAAGTCCTTTATTTAGGCAGAACGGACATGCTGACGCATTTCGACCATGCAAATGGTCTTCAGAGGTAAAGAACCTGATTTATCTTTACCTCTGCCCCGAATAAGACCATTTGCAGGGTCGAAATGCGCCATCATGTCGGCTTTGCCTAAATAAAGGACTTTTATTGTAAGTCTGAGTGCTTTGGATGTCCCTCTATTTTTGTCTACATGCATGACAGAATCACTAAACACTAACATACCACATCCTGTTTCCCAATTTGTATAAAACCTTTATGCCATTTGCAAATGTCATACTAACACATAAGGAAAAGTTATTGTTGTGAATTCTATACAATATATTTAGAGTTAGTTTTCCCTGTAATCTTGGCAGACATCTCCATAAATCTTGAGCGGGTGCAGATACATCAGCAGGAGCTAAGTGTCACAGTGGGAGGGGAATCACAGCATAAACACTCACATAGATCAGACATGTCAGGAAGAGCGATGGCTTTCTTTACTGCCACCGCGAAACAGCAAAATAAATAAGGTGTGCATCCATAGTCAGCGGACATAATGTAGTGATTTCACCCTCCACAGCACAATGTGAAGCCTGAAACACGCAGTGAGAACAAAAGAGGACTAACTGCTCTGTGTATCTTGTTGCCTACTGAAAAGAAAAGCATTTTAAAGGCACAACAGACACCCCCTATAATTTAAAGAACAATTACAAAATGGTTTCCTCCTTTTGTCAAGCGCCCCAGCCCTGTTAACGCTGCGGTACCTGAATTAGGTAAAGGTGCACTGTGGAACTTTTTCTCTCGATTGCTTTGCCTGTGATGCTCCATGGCATAGTCAGTTTCCATAGAGTCAAGCTGGAGACTGAACCTCACGGTACGAATGCGTGTTTTTAAAGGCAATTTCGGGCCATGACAGCACGTTATTAAATTAATTCTAGATAAATATGTTTAATGCCATACTGTGGAACATTCCAGTCAAGAAAATAACATCTCCATAGGGACAGGCAGGTGGAGGATTACCCACCTGAAAAGTTACACAGTGCAGCTTTATATCCATGTAACTTATTCCTAGCCCTCACAAACTCCTTGGCACATTGCTATAATATTCGCTAGTTTAGAATATCTTTTTTTCAGATAGTAATGCAAAGAAAGGGTGGACCACCATCACAACACACTCTCATTCACAAACCGTTAAGTATATATATATTTTTTTATATTGTGATTTATTGGGGAGAAAAATGAAATATTCTCATTTGAAGCCTGGTAGCCCAGTTTTAAGAGAAGGAGCCCAGTTTTGTCATGAATAACAAAGAACTCACAGTATATTAACAGTATATTTGTTAATAAAAAAACAATGACACAATGGCTAGTGTATTATTTTAGTTAATTTAGCGTAATTTAGTACACGTTTTGTAGTAATGTAGTGCTAGCACAATCATCCTGGTGTTTTTTCACAGTACGTCTACCACCTCCATTGCTCTGTCCATCTCTCCAAGTCCATTACTAGCGCTGTTAGCCCTGCTGTTACATTCAATTGAGGCACGAGTTTCCACTCAGGGCCTGGACTAATGCTGCAGTGTCCCAGTGTGTTGTTGGTATGTCATTATGTAGTGCCCCAAGCCTGCTGAGACACGGGGCACTTTGTCTTCACTTTGATTGTTACTCTTACATCTCTGCACGATGCTTTTACGTGAGAAACAAGGAGACATGTATGTTTTGGGTTGATGGGGGGAAACCGGAGTGCCTGGAGGAAACCCACCCAGACACGGGGAGAACATGCAAACTCCACACAGAAAGTGCCAGATGACCCGGGGACCGAACCCGGGGACCGAACCCGGGGACCGAACCCGGAACCTTCTTGCTGTGAAGCATGAATGTTAGCCACTCAGCCAACATGTGTAAGCTAAAACACATGGAATACTTAATGTGCTTTGAGTACAATCAAATCTGGACAAAAATAAAACGATGTGATGTCACATAGAAAATCCACACTTTCTGCATGGGACTGTTTCACAGCACTGAATGGAATATGAAGAGAAGCATAATCCTCAGTAATTCAAATCATTTACATGACTTAAATCAGTCTGATTAGATACTGCCATAAATGATGCATATCTACCCAGTATTATATGGAGATTATGGTTTTACCCAATACTTCAATATGAAGTATGGTTTAAGCCTGTGGTTTCATCAGTGTGCATGGTGCTCAATTCCACCATCTGCTGCACTAAATATAGGATTAGTGGTGAGGTCTGGAGGTAAAATCTCCATGGACAAACTTCAGGGTAACTGCTTATTGAGCTGCTTTAAATGCATGTAATCCAGAGCTGTCCTGGGAGCACTGGAGCTGTGCAGATTTAACTACACTCTGGAACATATGCTGAAAGACTCCTTGACACTGTTCTGTGTTTCAGATTATTTTTAAACTTTATTGCAAACTTTATCTGTCATGACATAATACGCTTTTTATTTTATTTTTCATTATTTTTGTCATTAAGTGCCCTACAAACATATATTTAATTTAATTGTTTATTATTTTTTGCATTCGTTTTGTAATTTTGTAATTTTTTGCATTCGTTTTGTAATTTCAGAGTACCGTATTTTCCGGACTATAAGTCGCACTTTTTTTCATAGTTTGGCCAGGAGTGCGACTTATACTCAGATGCAAATGTTTTTTTCTTCATTATTATGCATTTTTTTGGCTGGTGCGACTTATACTCCGGAAAATATGGTAATCTTGTCTCAGGGATCGTTTTGTTTGTATTGTGAAAAGTTGTTTTTTTTTTTTTTTATCTCCTCTCTTGGAATTGCATAGAAAAGGCTTTACTGAGATTTAGAGGTTAAAATGGTTTTGTATTGTGCAAGTTTAAAAAGAAGGCAAAAAGTAGAAATATCTCAAGTGTGGTATAATACATCCCCAACTGTCAGACTGATAAAAGTTGTCCTCTCCCTCCTTGGAAATAAATGTTTGACAGACACTGGGAGGACTTCTCTCTGAGTCATCCATTTCAAATTCTCTATTTGAACTCTGAATCTCATTTCACTCATGCATATTTATTTAGTTTGAAAAGTGCTATCCGGGAAAAAGTCCATAGACAATGGGGAATGACTAGATTGTGACCGCCATTACTCCACAAAGATATACCATGAAAAAGTTCTGAAAAGTTTCTGAAAATGTGACTTTATATAACTGCAAGATATGGGTAATAGCAAGACAATAGAATGGAAATGGCATAATTGGTATAACATTCTGCAGACTTGTTTCCACTTTACTACTAAGAATCATTTAAATTTGGATCCATGGACGTGGATGTTTTCTGTTTCAACAAGTAAATACCATACAACAGTTGGGTTTGGCTTAGGGTCAGTTATACTTAGTAGTTAAATCGTTAACATTTGCCATTTGAGACATCCCATTATCTACCACAGGGCAACTGGATAGAAAACAAAATAATGTATATTAGTGGTTGCAGTTTTGCTAAGAGCAATAGTAGCAGAAACATCATCAGTAGCAGTAGTAGTAGTAGCAGTAGTAGTAGTAGTAGTACTAGTAGCAGTAATAGTAGTAGTAGCAGTAATAACAGCAGCAGTTTACACAAATTACAATACAAAATAGGGTAACTCCATGTGTTAGTCAGTGGGGTAAGATCATAGCCCATCTGTCCATGCTCTGGTGGACCGGAGCAGCTTGCCTAGAGGAAGCTCAGTGAAGGCCAAAACAGTGGCATTAAAGGTGAGGGGAGATTACTGTGTTGGGCAAAGGTCCAAAAGCAGTGCCCACAGTTCATTCAAGTATTCTACTAGTATTGTACTAGAGTATTGTAGTAGTATTGTTCATACACACCAACACTAGACAAGGACTAAACCGGACACACCAGGACTAAACCAAATCTATATCAGGACTAACTGGGCTCAAACTAGGACCAAACTAGGAGAAGCATGAACGCACCTTTTGAAACAAAACATATGTTGATTAGTAGTAATAATAATAATAATGCATACATCATATATACAGCTTTTCCACACACTTACATTTGCTTTATAATTTTGTGTATTTTTTGTTTAGCATATACCACATACTCGGTGATGGTAAGCTACTATTGTATAACCAAAGCTGCCCTGGGGCAGACTGACAGAAGCAAGGCTGCCAATCTACCCTGCCAATCCCCCCGACACCAACAGTCACTCACACACCACACTCATACTAAGCAACGTGTGCAAAGTTTATTGGGACACAATGGCACCTGATAGTCACAGTGGTCTCCCATCCAAGTACTAACCAGACCTAGCCTAGCCCCTGAGACCCGATGAGATCAGGCTTTGATAAGGAAGACTGGCTACATAGTATTTGTAGTATTATAGTCTATAGTCATAGTGCGAGCCGTAATAGTACTATTTGTGACTGCTCTTTCTATTCTCTTTGTTTCCAATAGATGCCATTGCTTTTTGAGGTTGAAGTCTCTGTGTGTGGTGTTTTTGCAGAGGTCATAAAGTTATCAGGTGGTATTTGTTCAGGTCTCCCACTGAAGCAGATAAACTGCACTTTATTTTTGGCCTTTGTTTCTTTTGATGTCAGACTCTGTACAACACATCTGAAGTGACACCCTTCACTACAGAGATCTACCCAGGTGGGCAGAGCTGAGCCTTCTCTCAATGTATACGTTATTATACGGGTAAAATGCCAATCTACAAGCATATTCTGAAATGCATGGGATTCTTGTATTAGGTTACTTTTTTGTATTAGGTAAGTACTTTTATATCACAAATTTAATCAAAAGCAGTTTGAACAACCTCTAGGCTAATAAACTAATGCAATTACGTTCACCTATGTTTATTTTTTATCATGACATTGATGAATTACTGTTAACACTTTCATTAAAAAAGTGGTTCTACTTTTGGGTTGAGTGACAAATGCACTGAATATGTCCTTCCTTTTGCTACTTTGATAAATAACTCCTCCATCTGGTTTTGGGCTGGATCCAGATATCTTCACTTTTTTATCTTCACTTTTTTTTTTTTTTTTTGCAACTAGAACATTAACCAACTGTAATCTACACAGAAACATTTCTAAGTGAAGTAAGGGCACCCCAATGACCTCACTCTCCGCTCAAATTCTGATTACAAAAAATATATGAGGTAGAACAACTCTATCTCTGTATTATTCAGCCAGGCAGAAGGAGCAGAGCAAGGCCAACATCACTATCTGAGAACAAAAAAAAACAAAAAAACAACAAATGACCTCTGGATTTACAACACACATTCTTCTAACAAGGCTTTCTCTGTAGACAGGGCTGGTACAGTGCAGTGTAAACTCGGGCAGAATAAGGCGGTGTAACAGACAAGGGTGCAGCGGAGTGCCGAATAGTTCATGCTTCAGTGCTGATAAATGACAGGTTGTAGTAACACCAGACGCTGTTAGCCCTCTGGAGTGGCATTGATGGATATTTATAGCAAATAATATCAGCAGAGTGGTTTAAGAGTTACGGGAGTTTATTTGGATTTAGGAGAGCCGAGTCAATGAAGCAAACAAGTTATTCCAGGAGCTTCGTTTTTTTCCTAGCCTGGCAGCCAGACTGGTCTTTTGTATGCATAGCATATCAGTCTGGTCATCACTTCCTTTCCCACATATCAGGTCAAACTCAGACAGAGCAGTGCAATCAGGTTTGTTTATTTCACTGATACATGGAAACAACATCACTTAGAACAAATCTAATTTCTCTCACATCAGATAAACAGCTTCACCCGATGTTTTTTCAGTCCTTTGTCATTTTGTCATTTTGTTCTCTTTCCATTTTACTCATAAGCCACCATGTCTTTTTGTTAGATATGGATGGACCATGCATTTCCCTGGCCAGTCCATCTGTCAATCATGCCCATTGGAACTCTGGGAGATAAGACCTAGGCCCAGTCCATACACATAAAATATAGTATAGGAAAAGCATATAGTCTTGGCTGGCCAGGCTACCAGTTTCCCCGACTGCCATGAATTAAAAGATGTGTTTCAGGTTGGCTCAAAGTGGCTCAGGACTAACCCTCCATTTGATCCAAGTAATTTCACTGTCAAATAAAAACAAAGCATTCAGTGGTGTAGTGCCCCTAAATACATTATAAAGTATTAAATTACAGCCACAGACTGTATACATAAATGGACAGAGCTAACCTGCTAGCCACCGCGTTCCAAATAGGAAGTGAGCATGGGCGCATAGACTCCAATTCACTTTCTATTAAAAAACAGTTGCACCTCCCTCCGTAAGTGCTGCTGTCAGGATCATCATTTTGGTCTTAAAATGTTCGTATTAATCCACGCTAAATGATCCTGGTGTTTTTATTTGGCTATTTTGTCCATAAATCAAGATGTGAACACTAATAACAGACCAATGAGGCGCCTTCTTTCCTCAAGGTCGCTCCCACTAGCGTTAGCAACAGGTTTGTTTGATTGACAGCGTTGCAAGGCGCTCGCCCCCTGCTAAACCAGCGGTGTGGGCAGGCAGGGGCGTTACTTTCAACAGCCTTGCTCTGGATTAGCTCCTTGGTTGCTATGATACTCACGAACAGAATTCCAAATATGGGAACTCGGCTCTAAATTTGCCCCTATAACTGCTAGCTTCGATGAGCTTCGTTTGGCTGGAGCCGAGTGCTATGGGTGACGTCACACTCCCTTAGTCCACTTCTTTATACAGTCTGTGGTTACAACATGCACATATATACACTGCATGTTCTGTTGTCACTATTGCACACCTGATTTACCATAATTGTTTATTTAGAGAGTTTTTTTGAGCACGTAACCTCGTATAACATGCAGATAGGCCATTTGAAAGAAAGATTAGCTGGTGTAAAGTTCTGGGACAAAGAGTTGTTAGCAGAAAATTCCATTTAGATGCAAAACATAGCTACTAGACAGTGAAGAGCCCCCTATATCACAGTTTTTCAGATGAACATGAAAGGGAAAGCGCCATAAAAAACACAGAGAAACTGAGATGTTAACAATGGTGGAGGATGAGATGGTGGAGGCCTTTCACTCTTTGATCTACTTCATATTAAAAGAAGCACATAAACTTCACCTGGAGAGATTATAGCATTAAACCAGTTTCTGAAGACTACAAAAATATGTCTTTTGTCTTATAGTCCTGTGTATCTGTTATTCAGCAATGGTGGAAATGACAAATGGCCTCTGGTGTTGATCTGAAGAACTGGGTAATACAAACCTGGCAAACATGTTTGCAAAACAATAATCAAATCTGGTGCCAGTTTATCTTTAAAGACATAAGTCTAAGTGTAAGTTCATTTAAATCTGCTTTTAGATTTTAAAGAGAATCCGGTAACTTCCGGTAACTTGAAAACTTTGTTTCTCCACTGAGTACTATAACTTGTATGTATTAATGATTGAGTAAACAAGCTTATATTACTACAACACTGTTAACTTCCTTCTTTTATTCTCCATAAAAAACTAGCTACCTACAAATGTTAAGAAAACTGCTCTGTGTGATGTCCGGCTGCAATTTACACTCAACAATTGGATTTTACCAGCCAGACAGATTTATTTATTCTGTTCTGAAACATCAAGAAGTTCGAAAAATGTGTCTTAAAGTGTCTTTTTTTTTTTTTAAATAGCCATTGCTGGAAAATAGTTTTGGCACTTTAACTCACTAAAATGCTCCGTGAATTACTCATCTTTTAAAATGCAGTAGATAAAGAAAAAATGCACATACTATTTATTTATTTTTTGTCAGTGCATGTGAATACTGTCGTTGTGTCCTTGGGCAAGACACTTAACCCACCTCACCCCGAGTGTCTGTGTACACTGGTGTATGAATGTGTGTGAATGGGTGAGTGGTTCCTTGATGTAAAACTCTTTGGGTGCCTTGAAGGTGGAAAAGCGCTGTATAAAAATGTGACCATTTACCATTTAAATTAAATGAATAGAACTATAACATTCGTATTAAAAAGGTATTACTAAAAAGCTAATACTAAACAAAAGCACAGTATGTTTCCCATTGACTCTTGTTAAAAAAAGAGCATCCAGGTTGTGCAATGCCTCTTCACTGAGCAGCAGTTTGTCAAGTCAAAACGCAGAGGATGGGTAGAATCAGTTTTGTTCAGAATCACAGAGTGTAAAATGTAAGTGTTCCTCTGCTCCTGTTCTCCACAAACTCCACAGAGAAAATAAACACTAAACCTGCTTTATAAAATGTCAAAAAAAAAAAAAAAAAATCTGTAAAAGAACCTGTGAGACCCCTTAGCTACGTGAATATTTTCTAGTGACCAACATGTAGTCTTTTTGGTGGTGTAATTCAGATTCATCCAGACTGACAGACAGATTGGGAGGAATAAGCCAGAGGGCAGGTGGAGGCTTTCTCCCCTGTCACTGCCAAAAGCCTGACAGCTTTTTCACACAAATTCTAAGTGATTTATGTTCACTTTCTCTAACTTCACACTTTGGTACATTGTGTGGATGGAGCAGACCAAAAGTTCAGAGTAGAGTCACACACTGTCACCATGGGAACAAAAGTATTTACACTGACTGCATCTCCTGTCAAACACTGCTGCAGTACCAGACACACATAAGCATACTGCACGGTGTGGTTAATACAGAGACTAAACTCATGATTTATGCAGAACTGGTGATATCACTGGTGATATATTGTGATATATATGGGCATGATATGAAATTTGGAATATTAATTGCACATGTACTGCAGCTCATGTTTCTCTCAGTAGTGAGGGGAGGTCAGATAAAAAATGCCACAGCTAAAGCCTAGAGCGACTTAAAACACTGACTGCGGAGGCTCTGCAGAGTAGAAAAACTAATGAAATGTTTAAATATTCCAAAACAAATATTACAGCGAATTTATAAGGCACTGTTTAGCAACCTCAGGTACAGTATGTGAACTAGGCAAGGAAAGGCAGGTTTATTTGTTTGATAACAATTATACTGTTATCACAAATTTTTGCTTTTACATTGTCACAGAATGTAGGCTATATTACCCAGCCAAATTATGTACAACAAGGTGTGATGTTATTCTGTTCAAACTATTTCCTTCTATTCAGTAAAAGTAGTATTCACACACTGTAATTCATTACCAAAGACCACTGGTCGGCCTCTTGCTCACCTCTACCAGCCTCATGCACTCCCCCTCTCCCTGTTCTGGTTCAGTGATGTATGGTCCAACAGCTCCTGCCTCCTCCAGACACACAGGGCTGTTATTTGTGCTGTGTCCCTGAGGAGTCTCTAATGCTGCAGCACACACACACTCTGAGAGGACTGGGCTCTGGGACCGTGAGGAGGGAACACAGTGTGGGGCACAAACCACAGGGCAAACCGTGATGACCTCATTCAGGGCTACAACAACCAGAGTGTTACAAATAAGAACGTATCACAAACTAAATATCTATACTGCCAGGGTTTACAGCTTGAAAAGGTTATTTTAGATATGTTTAGAGAAATCACCCAAGACATAATGACTAGACTTTGAATAAAGCCTTGTTTCCATAGGGCCAGTACGGGGCGGGAAGTGCAGACCCTGACTGTTTCCACTGCATAAAACGATCCCTACCGCCCCCTTTTAGGGGTCCAAAGCGGACTGCTAGAGGTACTACCTTCCAAAGGGATCTGGAACGCTTGGGACCTGGGACTGGCTCGTGGGGGCGGTGCTAGTCACGCCCCCGCACAGTCACTGCCGAGTTGCGTTTCCATGCTCCTGGTACGGCTCCGGGTCCAGGGGCAGGGCTCTGCTACATGAACAACTGACTTCACCTCAACATAACTAATATTAACTTCCTAAAGGAATGACGTACTTAATAAAACCTAAATCGTACCTGAATTATACTCTCATAAGGCAGATCTCAGCAAATCACAAAAAGCATTTAGTATTCCAAGTTTGTGGCGCTGTGAGATGAGGCTAAAGCTAAAGTAGACAATAAACTAATTCCGGTTTATTGTCAGTTTTTTACATTTATTTCATGTAGCTGCATCTCTATGCTGTGTTTTAACCCCCCTTTATTTAATGCATTGGGTTTGCTGGTGCTAGTTGCATTATACACTGCAAATGTGATTTTTTTTATCTTGACGGGAGTGGCGTGCATCAGTAAACAGGAAACAGCTGGCTAGGTCAGTTTTGCGAAGCATATTGGCTCAACAGATAAGTTGCCATCACTGGAAATACGGCGGTATATCACAAGATCAAGTCAGCGTCTGGTGAGAAACAATTATTATATGTTTATATCTGTTTTTTGCCATCTTAATGATGATCGTTCATCCAAGAAATGTCACGCACGCCGCTACTGGAGTACTGCTGGTGCTTCAGTGACTGTGTGGATGTGTATCCAGTCCTAACCCCCACAAGCTCAGTGTTGTGCCTCTGTTGGTGTAGATGCCCCTGTAGCACCAGTGTTTTTATAGCTGTCCGGCGCCTCGTGGCGCACGACCCGCCTTTGGGTGTATCCTACTAGACCTGTGTCATACCCAAAAGCGGCCTGGGCCATTTATAATCGAAACCCTCCCTGGCTGGGGGTGCCCCCTCCCCAATGGTTCCGCGCCAAGGCGGCCCCAAGTGAACCGTGCCAGTGAAAATGAGCCTTAATGGTCTGGATTTCTTTTTGTTTTGTTTTGTTTTGTTTTTTGTTTTTGTTTTTGTTTTTTCTTGTAGATAGCAGTTACATAGAGATAGGTAGTTACCTGTACCATATCATTTTGTGAAACATTGGAATGGGTAGGAAAGGAGGGCTGTCTTTTGTATTTCTGTAGTGTGTTGTTTCAAGTCCAAGTTTGACGTGACAATGGACTATTATAAATGGTTCCACATGCTGGCACATTCACACTCATATATGATTATAACAAACAAACCTCAAACATCAGTAAAGACGCTCTCCATTCAGACGCTCATTTGAAACCACAGTGTTTTTAGTGTCAGTGAAATAATGAAGCAAGTCTCCCTATTGTGGACTATCTGCTGAGAAAAAAGGCACACACACTGCATCACCAACTCTCGGGAATATAGAAAATTTATTTCGCTCAGTTTCAACATCATAAGACTTTGCTGTGGGACAATAAATAATATTGCAGCCTAAGTGATGTATTGCTATTCCAAGTATACTTTCTACAGAGTACAAGGCTTTTAAGATATTTATATTTAAGAAATGAGCCAAATGAGATAAAGAATCAGTCAGTATTTTGATCTGAAAATGAAGCAACTCTGGGATTTTAAAAGCCCTGCACCCAATTTGTTTTCCATGTATTTTACCTAAATTTGTCTTTCCCCCGTAAAGATCTATATTGTTTAAGAAGCTCTTGAGGTGAAATAAAATCTGCTGCGTGCTGTCTGCATCGAATTAAAAAAGCGTTTATTGTCCAATAATTGGGAAGTGTGTGTTAGCATGCTAGTTGTTAGCTTTACCCTGGCAGCAAACTCCACGCTGGTCTCTGGAAGTTGTGAAAAGTGCTTATAAACTCATCGTAGTGAATATTTAAGATGCTCAGAATGCATATGAATGACTGGACCACCGCAAACCATTTAAAATGAACGACTTCTGTTTTTTGACAGTAAAATTCAGGTAGAGTAGAAACTAAGTATATTACTACTATGTACAAATAATATGTTGAGAGTTAGTGCATTTGAGTACCTGTATGAAAGCCTTCCCTAGCACAGGAAGTCCAAATAGTTTGCCTTGTCTGCCTTTTTAGTTAAAATAATGCCTTCATTGTGCACCCTGCTCTTTCTCCACATGTCTAGACTATGAAATAAGGGGTGGCATAATTCATATTTTGTTATGATTATCAAAATGACTACCAAAGAGAAAATTGTCAAATCTCAGTGATCTAAAACAAGTTTGAAATAAGGTTATTATTTCGTCCAGCGAATACAGAAAATGGCACCAATTTTGTCATTTTACAGCTCACAAAAATTCCACTTTTCTCTGTTGGATCGGAAGTGAGACACCATCTTATTCACTCAAAATGGTCACACTGAAATGAAACTGCAGTATTTAATCAAGAAGCTGAGGAAATCACATGCATTTAATAGCATTGTTATAACATATGCATGGGAAATATTTAAAGAACACACACTTTGCAAAACTGACTTTTTTGAGCTTTCAACCTTATTGTCCCCTCATTGAAAACAAACCTAGAGTTGCACTTTTGGTTCATTCACGCTTGTTTCATTTATCCATCAATCCAAAGTCATCTTCGCTGAGCACACAAAAGCCCCATTTGCCGGTTTAGTGGTGTCACAGACAAAACTCTAGACTTCTCATACACCGTTTTAAGCTCATAAACCATCACCCGACTCATTCTACGGTCAATACAAATGCATGGCTCTATTAGCATAGCATTCGCAATGGATAAGGACTTCATTTGTTTACTTTGCCACTGTTCATTCCTGTTGCTGACAGCAGAGGGAGCTTCAACGTCTTAATGCCTCAATGGAAATGGATCTGTAGTTTATAAAGTAATATTGGATTTCCTCTTGCCAAAATTGGGTGTGGCTTTTCCAATGGGAGACGTGAAGCAAATAGCACTATTATTTCCACCATACGACCTCCCACATCTCAACCACATGGTCCATTTTCAACTGATGTGCTTCTTATTCTGATCATCAATGTGTTTTCTCCTCGAGGGGAAAGTCACATTTACACCATATGCTCTGACTCTACATGGAGTCTCATTCACTTTCTCAGATCACTAGCTTTATCAGCCATCTCACTGTTTACATCCAAGATTTAAAAAGGCATTCTCGAAATGTTTGAAATGTACATAGGCTACTGTAAATGTATTCTTCAAATTACGGTTACACGATTGTGTATATGTTTATTGGCAAACACTGAACAGTGCCTCTGAATATCATTGGACATTTAATAATATTGATAATAATGTGTTCATCTTATATAGAGCTTTTCCAGACGCTCAAAGTTGCTTTTACAATTTTGGAGCATTATTCATTCACTCCACACCCCTCTGACCACCACCAGCACTCACACACACACCACTTTCATACTAGGCAATGTTCGTGAAGTGTCTTGCCTAAGGACACAACGACTGACGCCCCACTGTGGCACCTGTAGATTTTCCTAGCGGTCTCCCATCCAAGTATTAACCAGGCGCGGCCTTGCTTTGCTTCTGAGATCTAACGAGATCAGTCTTTGACAAGAAGGTTTTGCCACATATAGGGCTGTTTTTATCACAAACCAGGCAAGAAAAAACTGACACTGTATATAAAAACAGTGTTAGAGCAGTTTTAATATGCATGATGTATGATGACTAGACTTGAACAACAATGAGAAAATGCCATCACAAAAGATATAAATTTGTCTTGGGTTGAGCGCATTGTTCATCAAATCTGGCACCAATGTTTAGGGGTGTTGTATACTGCACTCCATAGCTTTCTAAACAAAAGATGAAATTCCATTTGCCAAATGATTAATTTGAATCATGACTGCCAAACGTAGAGTACAAAATCCCTTAGGCACAAAGAGGGATTGAGCCAGACACTTTAAGTGTATCAGATGAGAACAAACCAGCAGATAGTTTCACACAGGCATGATATGAATACAAAAATAACATTCTAAAATTATTCTGGTAATGTCCAATTTGATTTGTTTTTCTTCACTGCTTCTTCATATGAATATTTAGTTTTTCTACGAGCTTTAGTATCTGTGTATCAATCTTTTTAAAGTGCCCATATCACGCTATTTTGTGATCTATGTTACAATGTTGCTACCTCCTCAAAAACATACCTGGTGTTGTGTTTTGTTTCATTCACACATGTTTAACACACAGACGCTGCATATTTAGGCTTAGGTCTTCTCTCAGACTGAAAACACTCTGTTCCACCATGTGATGTCATGTGGTGATACTGGAATACTTCACTGTGTTTTAAACTCCATACACCTTCACTAGAATCATTTGGCTAATTCCAGCCCTGGAATTGCCAATCTGTACTGAGCTGTTAACTTGAAAATGACCACTATATGACATCACAAGGTGGGACGGAGCAATTTGAACTTTGGAGATGTAGACTGACTAATAATAAAGGGTTACTCAAACATGTGTGAATGAAACAAAACACAACTCTGGGTATGTTTTTGAGAAGGTAACCACATTATAACATGGCTAAAAGGTCACAAGAACCTATTTTGTGTAATATAGGACCTTAAAATGAAACGCAAAAATGTGTAAAATTGTATAACAGAAGGAAACTGTGGTTATGTTTTAAATAATATAGGCGTAAAATTGACATTGGAGGCCGAAGTGATCATCTCCACTACCTTACACATGCACGGCTGTATTCCTCTCCATCCCCTCTGCCTCTTTACTGGTCTTCAGATCGTAGCCCTCAGCCTGTGTCCAAACCCCAGCCTTATCTTCACAGCTGCAGCCTCAGCTCCAGCTCTGGGTATGTGCTGCACTGATGGAGTTCAATATAAGTGTGATTAAGTGAAGTGTTCTTACAAAAGTGAAAAGCTCTCAGTGGGAGACAGGGGAAATAAACAATGAGCTGTTACATGAATACATCTGGGCCCTGATGATAAACTGTTTTGCATATGACTATTTGTAATCCCTTTGTTCTCTTTATTAGTTCTTTTGCCTTGTTGTTTTATGCATAGGGGACTTTATTGTCAGAAAATACTACAAATACAATATGCAAGACAACTCACAAAGCACAGCGGGATCAAGGTTAGACGTCTTCTCTCACTGGAGCTTATTTGATCCATGGACTGAAGTTTGACCTCTGTGGGTGGATTCTGTGCCAGGCCCTACATCGGGTGGGCTTGGACATGGGTTCTTGGGTGCTCATGTCACCCCAGTGGCACTATAGATACAAGGGTAGACCAATATATGGGACACTAAAAAGGGACATGTTATGCAAAATCAACTTTTATGTTTATGAGCTGTTAACCCTGTTACAGTGCTGTGCTTCATTACCTTTCTCTTATTTATTCATGTATGTTTGAATAATCCTGTCCTGCATTTGAGGTCTGAATGCTGTTTTCACCTACCTACTAGCTCCACCCATGGCACTGCTTACTGGCGATTATTCAAAAGGTAAAACTCTGAGTCATGTAAGTTCAAATTTCTTAACAAAAGCAAATGCCACTATGAGGGGCCTGCAGGTTCTGCAGTTTTGAAAAGGAAGTGAATCGGAAATTGCTGCTTATAATAACAGCTCAGTTTGGATATTTTATTTTCACAGTGCCATAGTGGTTAATGGTTAGCAAGAATGTTCCGGTTTGCTTCATAGTTTCCCTCTGGGTGCTTTGGTCGCCCCTTCCAAAAACATATAATAGTGTCCTTTCCAGAGCTAATAAAAGTTAAAAAACAATACATAAAAAACTGTGGTAATGATACACGCACAGGCCAACAATGTGATTAATCTTCAAAAGCTGGAGCCGTTCCAAGTGCAGATAGCAGGGTGCCATTAGGTAAATCTGTAATAATGTAACATACTGTGGTGTAATATTTTGTCTTGAGAAAAGCCTCATTTACAGGGCATAAAGCTGAGGTGAGCAGTTTGTGCTAAATGTCCACACAGCTGTTTTATCACTGAGCACTCACAGTCAGTTTATGTGCGCTAACACCGGTAATATTAAACTGGCACATGCTGATGAAACCTGCAGACAACAGATGAGAGCCAACAAGAGCGGCTCTCTGATCTCAGTGCTCCATATGTCTGCTGCAATAAACCTGTGATCCTCAACAAGAGGAAAACACTCATACATAAACCACCAGTGTCACAGATTCCCATTTTTAAAACATCACCTGCTGGTCGCCATGGAGATGGTAATGAGTTCCCTGGAATGTTCCACAGTACGGAATTAAACTCATCTAACTTCATGGAGGTGATACCAGGCCAAGTTATAGGTCAGACAGGCAACCCTGCTTTTCAATAAATTAAATGCAAGATATATACATTAAATGCCATACTGTCGAACATTCTAAGCAAAGTGATATCATCTCCGTGGAAACAAGGTGGTGGCAGATCCTCCATCAGAAAAGTTACATAGTGCACTGATTTTGAACGCTTGAATGGAGGAAGTACAGTAGGTTTCACTAGCAAGGACCAGGCCACAACAATAGTATATGATAAAAATATGTATTGATGATATGAATAGATGTGAGGCTGGGTAGAGACTCAGGATGGGGGCTCTGTCTCAGGCGGGTAGCCCAGCTAATTCAGGACCCCCCTCTCTGTAGATGGCGAGGTCTTCGTGTGAAAGATGAACAAGAGACACAGGATGGGAGGGAGGGGTCAGGAGAGCGGAGACAGACGGTGTTGCCGGGAAAGGCTTGTATGAGGTGTGGTTGAGGTGAGCTGTGGTTTGCTGGAGAGGAGCAGGAGAAGGTTGAGGCGTGGTCCACCTCCTGAATCTCAGTTAATCGTATTAACTCCATATTTTAAGTGTTACCAATGGCTTTAACTTCTTTCTAGCTCTCACAAACCCTTTGGCACATCGCTTGTAAGCAGAGGAACATTTCACACTTTGAAGAGAAACAGGGTGGACAGCACAGCCAATCCACAATCATCCAAATGCTTTATAATTACACGCAGACAGTGTGAAGAGAAATGAAAATCCAAATACTCTCGATTTGAAGTGAAGGCTAACCTGGGTATTTAAGGGGTAGTTAACAGTTTATTTGACTTAAAAAAAAATGGATTAATGACATTCATGGTTTCTCAGTAGTTTTTGCGCAGATGGCAAAACGAATTAGGGATTTCCCCACTAACTGGAGAGTACAGCTGAAGTTTGCAGTCTCTGTCCTCATTCAGATAACTTCATCACCTATGCTGTCCAGCCCCATCATGCTTTTATCTCCAGTTCTTCCGCAATCACTGCAGACATTTTCAAACTCATGCTGATTGGACAATAAAGTTTGTCATTAAGAGGGAATTTCACAAGCGTTTGCAGATTCATACATAACAAATACGAACAGATGGGGCTCTGAAAATGTAAATAAAAAGTAATTGTCAGAATGGAGAGAAGACAAGAAAAGCCTTTTAAGCATCAACTTTGCTGATTAGAAGAAAACTCTGAGGAAATTGGAGTAGACCTTCCCAGCTGCTGCTTCTTCTGAGTCTGGAGAAGAAACAAGTTGCACCAGAACTCAAGGTTGTAAAATGATTTCACACATTCTGAGTGATGGAAGAATCTTTCAATGTGTGACTCGAACTGAGCACATCTCTCTTGAATCACTCTGTCCCCTAAGTACAAGCAATTTCCTACGTGCAAACTAAACTAAACGTTTAGACTGCGGATTCAAACAAATACACAATTATTGGACACAGCACCTTGACAAAGCCCGAGCCGAGTGAATGTATGTGGGTAGTGAATGAAAAATGAAATGTAAAGCATCCAAAAAGATAAAAATTAATCAAACTAGGGCTGCAGTCCACTGAAGAAATTCTCGGTAGTCGATCGATTTGTCAAAAAAGGGTGTGTGGCAAAAGTTCTCAAAACGATTGTATATCTCTATGTATCTGACCCAAACTGCACTCACAAAACTACAAATGCACTATTCAAAGAAATACTTTACTTTCTTTATATGCTATTTTTATTATTAGTAATAGTAGTAGTAGTAGCAGTATTTATTAATTATCATCACCATCATCATCATCATTATATTGACATTCTGAAATCACTGTGTCACATTGCATACAACATATCCCAAACTTTAGACACAAATGGTATGGCACTAGTTAGCGTTAGCATCCTCGTTTGGTTGAGTGCATTATGTGTTTTTCGCCAGTGTGTGAAAAGTTGTGATGTTAGCCTACTCATCGCATAATAACCAATGTGCCAATCACAGACTCATTAATACTGCAAAGACAGAAAAACATGTTTACTCCAGATGAACGGTGAATGTGTCAATCCAAACTCACAGCTCATGAGAACAGAACAGGTGGATGATCTGTGGCACTTTTTAACACCATATTAATCATTGTAAATGGATTCATGCAGCAATTTTTCATGTCTACTGTTTTGTCAGAATGTAAACTACTAATAAATGAGACTTACTTCAAATCCAAAAACACTACAGTAACTTTTCTAACTTTTTTTCCTCCATTAATAAAGTTCTTTTAGCTGTTTCTGGCTGCACAATGTATTGCAATCAAACCAAAATCAAATTTGAGTTAAATATCAAATTGCAAATGCTGCAGTTGTTTAGATAATAGAATGTACCCGGCAAAGAACAAAATACGCAGGATTTTTTACCTTGTTTAGACCTCTACAAACATGGGATTATTGTTATTAGTTTATCAGTTCATATTTCAGTCTTCTCCCAAATGTTACTGCTCCTGGATTGATTTACAATGTGCACACTACTACTACTACAGTTACTGCTACTACTACTGTTACTGCCACTACTACAGCTACTGCCACTACTACAGCTACTACTACTACTAC